>CM076569.1:846740774-846927199 GCA_034641835.2 Pinus albicaulis | reverse complement strand
AATACTCCTTCTCTTGGACACAAATGAGCCCCGTAGAGTTATAGACATACAATTATCGGATGATACAAGGTGAAATATCGATGATTGTCATCGAGCATAAAACACTACAAATAGCAAGATAAATAGAAACACACAGCCGAAGGAGGTGCTGTTAGCAGCATATCATTTGGGTTGTGTTTGTAAAAATTGTTCAAACCATAGGAGAAACAGTTCTTCCTGGCAAGAACAACCTATACTTACTTAGGCGTTTTCATGAATGAGATATATATCAATAATGAAGCTACAAACATCTCCTGAGTAAAAAACATACCATCATTGGAACATTCAGTGAGCTGAAATGCATGAAGAGTATAAGAAGAAAACGCAGATCAATTAATCATAATATATTAGACATATAAGAAAAGATATTCATAGTATTAACACATCGATTCTCATCATATCCAAAAGTGGATTTAAGAAAAATGCTTGTATTCATTCAAAAGGGGCTGTTCAATGCTTTGCAACTCTCCTATCTCCTTTGGAGTCCAAAAAAATGTCTTTTTACAAGTCCTCGAAGGGAGTATATATATGAAAAAAATGACCCTTGGGTGTCTTGACTTTTCGCCTTCCAGCCTGTTGGCATGCTTTGCGACCTAAAGGAAAAAGCGACTTGCAACCCCTCCTGTAGGTTGTGACTCAACCTAATCATGGGAGCATGTGCATGATTGTGAGGTTGGGAACATCTACTTGCCGCTCTTTAAGGAAATCCTGCCATGCTCGATAATTTGCAGCAATTAGGGAGATCAGAGGAGTATCTTCCCTTAATCTGTGCAGGAATTCTAAGGCGTTTGGGATCACAGTTTCTATTTTGATCGTGACTTGGTTAGACAAGGAAGCCAGCTTGGTATAAACCCAGACTGGCGTCACGATGAATTTAACCAAATTCTTCTGCGATGTCAGAAGATCAGGAGTAGTGACAGCTTGTCTAATAGGTTGTAGAAATGCCTGAATGTCTTGATTCACCTGTTCCCATGTCTTTTCTTCACCCAGTGTACCTAGAGAAGGGATGTGGTGTAGCTCAGCCATTGCATCAATGCTGTTGATCAAATGTTCATAGGTGGTCATCACCTTCTCTAGGCCTTTGAATAAATTCTCCTTGGATTGCACCTTCATGCGAATTTGGACTTTGTTGTTCTGAGTGCGAATCCAATATTTTCTGGGCAAAGTAGCAGGAGCCTGCGGATGCTTGTTTGTCCATTCTAGCATTCTATCCAAGTCGGTGGAGGCTTCTTTTAGTTGCTCATTCCTTTTCTTGGTCTCTACTTGAGCTCTCAGTAGAGGTGCAACTATTTGCTTTATGGTAAAAATTTCCTCGTATACCTACCTCATGGTTGTTTCGGGGATTTAACACCCTAGAGGTTGGTTGGGATTCAACCTCCACAGAGCAGGGGCGTACTATTTAACAGAGACTCACACGATCATGCACAGTCATGAAAACGAAATAGAGCAGAACGAGAGGTTTACCCGTTGGTCCTATGTTTGAAGTAGATCCACGTGGAGTTCAAACTCCCTGCAACCGTCCTTCCTCTTTCACCTGAAATACAAGAAGAAACCAGCACAAAGGACAAGTTGTACAGTATATGTCTACTCTATATGTTAGCGAGATTCATATAAAACATTAAATAAATCATCATAAATGCTTGTATAACAAATATTCTTCACACATTAAAGCATACACTAACACGTTTACTTCGGGAACATCATGATACTTCTGTATTATAAAAATAGTACGTACAAAAGTAAGTGGAGAGATCACCTGATCCTTCCAAGGCCTTCGCAGACCGTCGTCCGGATCCGTCCAGCCCTTGCCTCGCTAAGACTCCTTCCAAATGAGTGCATACGAGATAACATATAAAGGGATGTGTATCTCAAGGAAACAAGGGTTTCTTGAAATGAACTGGGAAAGTGCAGGAGGCACGGGGAATCAGACTTGGATAGGGAACCAACAGAGTATAATAATAATAATTCTCTCTCCCCTTTAGGCCATACATATGAGGTCCTTTTATAGTCCCTCCAAGTAGTTTCAGCAGTTGGAAACAGTTGGCCACGGGCTGGGGTAGTTGAACTACCTGAGTAACTATCAACCCAGCGCGAAATTAGGGATTTTTTATATATATTTTTAACCATTAAAATAGCATACGCGGAAAAGTCTAGCTGTACTAGCGTATACACGCGGAAAAACACGGGCATAGTCGCGTATGAAGGATTTTCCACTGTTTTTAAGTGAATTTGTCCAAGTCCGTAGGAATGGGTGCCCATAAAGCCATGTAGCAATCATGAATCATGTCAAGGTGAGAAATGATGCTATAACAGATGCCCCCTAATATATGAGGTCAGAAGGGGTACATGATGGCCGAAATGTATTATGCACATAGAAAGAACTTCGCAAGGACAAGAGAGGACTTCACCGGATTTCAGCCTGCCAAAAACCAATGAAAGAAACCAGAGAGTCAACACATGCTGAGGCGGGCATACCCATGCTCAGTCAAAAATACATCATATATATAGACAGTACTGAATAGATCCAACATGTATACAAGTATAACTGAACTGAAAATACATAGTGAATCATCTGAGCAGGGCCCGGAAAGACAAGTCTGTATCAATGTCCAAGTATCACATATAGAAAGCTGAGCAAAGATAGTGCAACTGGATATCTGATCAAGTAACTGAATCTCCAAGTACCGGATCATAAGAAGCGGATCAAACGGTACAATCACGCAACTCGGGGATCAACATATAAGATGCTGCTGTGCTGAACTGCAACATATAAGGGTGGACGGCAACACTGGCAGAAACTGAGAGAACTGTCAACAGTGAACCGAGAAATGCTGATGCAACCCAAGGTCTTCACCAATCACAACGGCACAATTCTACACACTGGGAATAAATGAGCTGAAGTCGACCATGTGAGAAATCGTTGGATTACCGGGCAATGATGTTTCCCGTTAACCAACGCGAGACAACCCACCGATAATGATAATGAGTGTCAAGGTGCCCCAGTACAATCTAACAAGTGTGAATGAATGAGTTGAAGTCGAACACTTGAAAGAATCTACCAATCAGGAGGCAATAATGAATCCCCACTATCGATAGCGAAGAGTCTGCCACTGATGACTGCAAACCCTAAGGTACTGAAAAAAAGACTCTAGACCTTATTCCCAGAGCAATGAGTCGGAGTCGATGGGAAAAGATCTGCTGGAAGGAAGGCATTAAGGCATCCCACATCAGTCCAGCGCGAGTGTAACCCGGAGGCCAAGATTTGGAAGGAATCGGACGAAGTAGAGTGATGGAACCAAAACCGAAGTATGTTTCTGACATGCACAAGATGAAGCTAGCGCACGGAAGAAACCCTCTGAACCAACCAATAATGAAAGCTGACACAGAGGCGAGAAATCCACCGATAGGGTCAAATGGAAATCCAGGTACTGCACGAATCCCAAGTGTGATAATGTGTGCTGATGCCGAACACAGGGGAAACCACTCAGTCAAAGACCCATGATGATGATCAAATGCTGAGCACGAGGTCACCTATCAATGATGGAAATAGGCCCAAGGTGCGGCTCTAGGCTTGCTCTCAGAGCAATGTGTCGTAGTCGATAAGAGACAAACCCGCCGGCAAGAAGTCAATGGGGACCTTCTCAAACCAGCACGAGCGGAAGATCAAAACATCTGATGTGATAGAACATGATACTGACAAGACCGGGAAGGCCGACTGAATAATGAGTCAAGAGACACCGCAGAATGGCCGACTCGGGCTAGACTTCCCTTGAACAAAAGCACGACTCTGTGATGACCATGGCAGTAAAAAGTGACACTGTATAAGTCTGTCTTGCAGGAGGCAAAACAAACTCTCCATATGATTGGAAGAGATAACCAACCGGGGGAGAACTGACCAGTGAAACATGGTAAAGGCTGAACCTAGGTCAAACTAGAACCATCCCAAATGAAGGAAATATATATAAGTATATGTGCTTTGTTCAAGGGCGACAAACTGACTCTGTACCGCCATCGAAATAACGAAGATACATCCCGTTCCCACTCTTTTTGTTATATTTAATTTTTTTGTCTTTTTCATAATAAGCCTGAAAAAGAATAAAAGAATGCTATGATACAATGGATAGAACGAGTATCGAAAAAAGCAGATGCACTAGTTCCGGGGTTTAGAACAATCCTATGCTCAATGCAAGGTGGCGAAAACTGGTCAGTGATACTCAGAGGAACGTTCCATCCATGGGTACAAAGGTGTCAAGTCGTGATAGCTAAGTGCATGCAACGGTTAACTTGTACAGAAAGTCAAGGTCAAAAGTTGGCTTAAACATCGAGTCCAAATGAAGCCGGCTAAAGGCCAGGATAAACAAGTAGCCAATATGCAATGCGGTAATACAACTTAACGACACCAGGGAGCCTCTAGGGTATAAGCCAGAAAAATGATAAGTGATGAAGGAGAAGAATGAAGCTTCAACACGAAAGACATGGCGGGAATAAAGAGGACTCCCGAGCCTACATAAAAAGCAGCATGGGCAACAAGCGATAGCGAGGAACTAACTAGGAAGCCCATGTAAAGGAAGGCTCTACCATCAAGTCATGATTTTAAAAATCGGCGAGTGAAAATGGTATAATACTCATGACATGATGGGATCGACCCTAAGGCAAGTGATCAGTATGGAGGCTAGAATGCAAGATGCAACGGAAAGTGATTCCCTAACCTATATGCCAGTGAAGATCATATACCTGCCGTGAAGAGTCTGAACACATGGGCCAAAAACCGGGAAAAATCTCGAAAATGTCAAAATGTACCTGAAATATACCAAACTGGGCACTTCCAAGCAATCGAGTGATACAGCATAAGACAGATCGAAAAAATAAGCACAAGGAAATTTTTGCGAAAATTTTCAATTTTTAGCCATAAATACACAAATTACCTCTCAAATGGTTCATTATTGCATAGCTGATTTGGAAAAAGAGCTCTGGAGCTAAAAACTTGTTTCGTCAAACCGGCAACAACCGACCGTCGGAATTCAGCGAAACTTCAGGTAGGCTCCTTATTCATCCTGTTGATTCATTTTGTCCGTTTAAAATTTAAAATTAAGTGGATTTTTACCTGGAAACCCTTATTAAAAAACGCGTACCTGCGCATACGCGGGTTCAAAGAAGGAAAGCCGCGTGTACACGCGACTGTGCACAGCGAAGCTAGCGTATGCGCAAGTCCGAATTTTAAAAATGAGTTTCTAATGCAAATTTTAATGAATTTCTTCAGGATGACAATTTCATGGAGGGAACGCGAGCATAGTGCTGTGGACCAAGAGGTCATGGAAGACCGTGCAGCACAAAATGTCCTCCGAAACTGTGGATTATTCAAATTTTCAAAATGCCCAATATGAAAAGTAATGTGAGATTGCTTGAAATGCTGGTAAATTATTGGGAACCGGATCAGGATTGTTTCATCATTGATCAAATGCCACTACGCATAGAGGTGGAAGATATATACTTCATCACTGGACTCTCCAGAAGGGGAGACCCGGTGGATTTGCACGGAAAGCCCCTGGGAGGGTTAACCGTGGAGGACTATGTCCAACTCTATTGCATAGAAGATTCCAAAAAAGTAGGCACACAGATTGCAATCAAAGATATCAGGGACTTGCACATGAAGATCCTCCTGTTCACCATCGGCAGAGTGGCAGGATCTGCCTCACTGCATCAGGCGTCCAGGGCGCACATGAGCATAGCTGTAGAGTGCTTAATTCATGTGTATGATTGGTGCACTGCCCTGCTACTGAACAACTGACCTCCATTCGCAAAACACATACAAAACACTTTGGCTATGGAACCATTTTGACTACATTCTTCTTCGAGAGAGTTCCGGCTTTGAGACCCAAAGTCATCTCAACTATCAGCAGCCCTCGGGACCCAAGAATTGCCCGTTGGGCAGACATGATGAAGAGACTGGGGGGCAGCGAGGTACCCCGAACTACCTGGGATGATGAGTTCTTCTTATGGTGGAGAGAACAGATCATCGCAGTAGATGACTATCCCTATGCCGGGATGGATTTCCGAGGAGATCCAGATCTAGTACTTCCACCCGGTGCAGCATGGGGAGCAGTCGGTAAGTTTTTTCAAAATTTTTTAACTTATATGATTTTTTTTTTTTGGATTTTTCAAATATGTATGAAAAATGAAAAACAAACATGTTTTTGGATTGGATTCATAATGACTGACAAATAAAAATGATCATGTTTCAGATGTTGGACCGGTGCGTCCTGAGGGCCTAGCACGTCACAAGCGCCGCAGAGGTGAAGCAGAGACAGCGGATTCTGACAGAACCCTCCAGGCCGTGCAGAGAAACTTGGAGGGACTAACCCGACAAATCCCTCTGGCTGCTGTGGAGGACTTGCCAGAAGCCGTCCAGAGACGGGTTGTAGGAGTACCCCGGGACTGGGTTAGACTGTTCCGCCGTGTGGCCACTGCAGTGATGTTCTATAGGAACACTGGGCAGGGTCCTCAGGATTAGACAGATTTTTATATTGGATGACTGTATATTTTTTGAGACTGAACATGATGGGGCATAAGCCCAAGTTTTGTACGGCATTGATGGATCAAAATTTTGTGAAGTTTTTTGACATACTGATGATATATATACAGCGATATTTTGATGTGATGTGATAAATGTATCAAATGTATGATGTTTTTGATGATTTAGATTTTATTGTATTGAATGATTAATATGCCAATCTAAAGCTTGATTAGCTAATGAGTCGGCAAACCAATTGTCAGCTCGAGGAATATGAATGAATGTTAAAAATTGAAATGACCTTTGTAACAAACGTACCCTCAAGAACAATCGTAATAAAATTGGATCTCGTACCCGATAAGTGTTGTTCAACTGCGACACCACTAGCTGGGAGTCCAAGAAAACTACCAACGAATCAACACCCAAAGATATTGCCTCCGAGAGTAGATGAATGACTGCAGTGTATTCTGCTACGTTATTGGAAGCAGGACCAATGCGGACCCCTCTTGATACCAACAGCTGACCGGAAGGATAATGAAGCACCCAAGCCGCGGAAGCTAAGTTCCGGGTGTGTCTACTAGCACCATCGGCGAAACCATAATGACTCATGACATCAACACAACCTACCAAAGCAGATCAAAAACATCACCATCCCATCAAAAATCGAAAATCAAACAGATATGTACAAGACAAAAAACTACTATATACAAAGCAAAATGCCAGGCCAAAGCCTAGGCATAATACTTCTTCAGATAGAGCCCATTTCGGGGCTCCGACAACTCGTTTCCTTCGAAGTCAACCAAGGTATACGCTCCTTTCTTAAGGACCTTTTTGACGATATAGGGGCCATACCACATCGACTTAAACTTTCCTGCCCCCAAGGCATCTTTTTCTTGGGCATAGACCAAAACAAGGTCACCTTCGGAAAAGACCCTAGGCTTAACCGCCTTATCGTACTGGACTTTGACTCGGTTTTTATGCGCTTCGTTCAACGTGGCGGAATCTCGACGCTGCTCATCAAGATGTTCCAGATGAAGAAGCCGCTCTGCCAGACTAGAAGTGTCAGGAAGAAGCTCAACAGCCAGTTTAAGGGAAGGAATCTCGCATTCAATGGGAAATACGGATTCCACCCCGTGGACTAATTGAAACGGAGTAAAGCCAGTTGCAGTTTTAACTGACGTCCTGTATGCCCAGAGTGCAGGATATAGCATAATGTGCCAGTTGGATCTATGTTTATCAATCGTCCGTTGAAGAATTGTCTTCAAGGACTTATTCATGGCTTCCACTTGGCCATTGGCCTGAGGATAATATGGAGATGAATGCTCCTGCCGGAAACCCAATTTAAGAGCCAACTCAGCCATCATACTGTTCTGAAAGTGACTGCCATGGTCAGTGACAATCTCTCTAGGTATACAGAAACGAGCAATGACTTGATTGAAGAAGAAAAGAGCTGCAGTCTCACCATCGTTCCCAAAAGTAGGCATAGCTTCGACCCACTTCGTAAAGTAGTCTACTGCTACGATAATGTACTTGTGACCTTTTGCCGAAGGCGGGTTACAAGTAGTATAATCCATGCCCCACTTTGTAAAGGGTCCGACAGTAACGACTGGAAAAAGCGGAGCTGGATGAGCGCGCATTTTTCGAGTATACACTTGACAAGGATGACACTTCTTGACCGATTCAATACAATCTTTGAAATTCGAGGGCCAGAAGTAGCCAGCGCGCAAAATCTTTTGGGCTGTAGCAAGCCCTGATAAATGACCCCCACAAGCTCCACCGTGAGAATCATTAAGCACAGCCTCAGCTTCTTCGAAAGTTAAGCAGCGTCTTCGGATTGAATCAACCCCTCGACGGTACAAAGCATCACCAATAATCAGATAACTTTTAGCTAAGTGACGCAGCTTACGACGCTCATCTTTCGAAAAAGAAGAGGGAAACTTCGCAGTCTGGAGATATACAATGATGTCCCCATACCAAGGATCTTGTGGAGAGATTAGAAAAAAGTGTTCGTCCGGAAAGGACTCATCATAGATCATCGCCTCTCCACAAGGCAACTCGGAGATCAATTCCGCAAAAACTAATGACTTCTTGGATTTGGCAGACATGAACTCTAGATCAAATTCTTGTAAAATCACAATCCATCTATTATATTTGCCCCCAATCACTCGCCTGCTGAGGACAAACTGAAATGGATTGGCAGCTGCCAAGACATAAGTTTTGCGAAGAATAATATAATGCCGGAGTCGCTGCACAGCATGAACTGCTGCTAAGGCTCATTTTTCTATCGGGGTGTATCGTAGTTCAGGTCCTACCAGTCCTCGACTAAGGTAGTAAATAACATGCTCAGCCAGAGCATCATCCTCCTGAACCAGAACCATACCAATGGTAGATTCTGCTGTAGCCAGATACAAAAGAAAATCTCTGCTATAATCGGGTGGACTCAGTAAAGGAGCAGAGGCCAATGCCTTTTTCAGGGCATCGAATGAGCGTTGAGCATAGTCGTCCCAAAGAAAAGGGACTCCTTTCTTCAACAGTCTCATATATCCCTTTGTAATCTCAGCATAGTTAACGATAAACCTCCGAAGAAAGTTAGACTTCCCTTGGAGACTTTGAAGTTGACGGATTGAAGACGGGGGAGGCAACCGAAGTATTGCCTCAACCTTGAAGGGATCTACCCTTATCCCTTCATTAGACACGATAAATCCCAACAGCCGACCGGATGTTACCGCGAAAACGCACCTGTTCGGATTCAAACGAATTTTATAAAACCGACATCTCTCAAATATTTGCCGGAGGTGTCCTGGATGATCTATCCTCTTTTGAGAATGAGCAGCTAGATCATCTAAGTATGCCTCGATAATTTTCTTGATGTCGTGGAAGGCGTAGGACATGGCCCGCTGAAAAGTGGCTCCAGCATTTTTCAGACCAAAAGGCATTTTCTTATATGAAAACGTACCCCAGGGACAAATAACTGCGGTCTTATGTTGATCTTCTGGACGGATAGTAATTTGATTGTAACCAGAAAAACCGTCCATGAAGGAAAAAATTTCGTTACCGGCACACTCATCAATAATCTGATCAATGAAGGGTGTGGGGTAATTATCTTTAGGACACGCCTTATTCGGGTCTCTGAAATCGATGCACACTCGAATTGTTCCTTGCTTTTTATCAACAGGAACGGGGTTTGAAACCCATTCAGTCAGAGGAACTGGGAAAATGAATCCCGCCTTAAGCAGCTTTTCAACTTCAGCTTTGATAGCTGCTGCCTTCCTAGGATTAACCGGACGAAGTTTTTGCCTGAATGGCTTAGCGTTTTCATACGTCTTGATCTCATGTTGGACAATAGATGGATCTATGCCAGGCATTTCCTCATAAGACCAAGCAAAAACATCCCTATACTCTTTGAAGAGCTCGGTATAGATTTGAACTTCTTCACGGGAACATTCAGCTCCAATGAAAACGTTCTCAATAATGTTGGGATTCCTGGAGATGTTCACCGGGATAGTCGGAGAGATCACGGCCATGTTCCCTTCAGCATAAACCTGTGCTGGTGCTAAGGGGCTCAAGACTGGGTGAACAGGTCCAGGAGACTGAGGACTTGGAAAACTAGCTTCGACTTCGCTCAAGTCGGGTAGGAAGTAAGACCGATGATGCAAGTCATCCCACGGTCTCTCTATACCTGTCATTGCTTCCAGGATGGCCTCTTCAGATGGAAGAGTGGTATCTAGACAATCCTGGGCAGAAGAAGAAGTAAGCGTCCAAGCCGGAGCCACATCACCATCCAGCTCTTCCGGCGAAAGAGGAGCTGGATCAGACTCTGCAGTGTCAACAACAGACTGATATGCAATCTCAGCTGCAGAAATCGGGAATGCCATTCCACCCACTTGCCCTTCCTCCAAAGTGGCGGTTGGGGAAGGTAAGGTCCAAGGGTCCGAAAAATAATGAGTTCGAAAGAACTCTCTTCGAAGGGGAGCCTTGGAGGATGAAATAGCATTGATAGACACCTTAGGAGGAGGAAGATCAAAAGATCCCATCAGGGAAGAATACATTCCAACTCCAAGATTCTCAATAGGTGCCTTAGTATTGTCCAACTTAGGGACAGATGAGTCAGGAGGCGCATCTAGGTCTACAGGAGGACAGTCCAGTTGATCCACCGTAACTATCCTCCCTTCGTGGGGGAAACATACTATCCGAAATAGTGAAGATGCAATGGCATCCATATCATATATCCAGTTTCTCCCCAACGGAAGGTTGTAGTCCAAGGCTGCATCTACTACCTCAACCTCTATGTTAACGGTTTTGCCCCCAACACAGATGGGCAAAGCCGGGACAATACCATGGGGCCTATGAGAATGGCCATCGAATGCAGTAAGAATAGTGCTAGATGGAACGGCTTTGGGAGATCCTAGTGTCTTCCAGCATGCGAGAGACATCACGCAAGTAGAAGCACCCTCATCAACGACCGTGCGAAAGATATTAGTCTTCCGATACGATGATTTAATATGGAAGGCCATATGATGAGGAAGTCTCTTCTTAAAATTCTTCATATCAAAGGTAATCAGAAGAGAATTTTTCGGATCTATAGCTCCAATAGCAGTGAGCAAAGCACTGCGCTGAGCCGGACAAGACTGGAGTACCTCTAAAGCTGACATAGCACAAGGACTCTGCGCCAGATCTTCTACAATCGAGTAGTTCTGGGCAGCCCTCATGTTCGGATTAATCGTTGACCGCTTAGAGGATGCCTTCGGTATCCGAGGCATAGACTCGACAGTTGGCTTCGTGATATGAAGCGGCTCAGTAGTATCAGAAACTTCCTTAGCTTTCGAAGATTCCTCTCCGCCATAATCACGGGATCTCGTAGCGACATCCACGTGAGCACTCATCATAAAGATATTCGATGGAATTTCCCCTTCCTGAGGACCTCCAGAGGAAGCCCCAGGATTTTGATTCGCGCCAGCAATTAATTGCTGCCCTTGGGGAAAAGGGTTTGTTAGCACGGCCTGGGAACTAGAAGAACCTTGCTGAGATAACAGGCGCTGAGCATCCTGAATTTTCGGGCAAAGATGCGTGAGATGGTCTCCAGCACAAAGCTTGCACGGAAACTTAACTTTCTTTTTCTCCTTTTGCCCTTCACCAACACGCTCGTTGGTCTTATTTGCATTGCTTTTCCCATTCTTTCCCTTCTTCTTGTTATTACGTCCCTTCTTCTTCCCATCGGACTGTTGATTTCCTTTGGGTTCAGAACATTGGACAGCATTAATGGACAAAGACTGGGAAGGTGAAGAATCAGCAGGCACAGCCTGACCAGAAGAAGCAGATTGTAAAGACAACTGCTGCAATTGAGAAAGCAGGCTGGCTGCACTACTACTGACCGATCCGACAAGTCCGTCACCATGCGGACCAGGTTTAGGTTTCGATAGATCCAATTTGGAGCGAGGAGCATTAGGCAGATACTTGTAAAGCATGCCAGACTGAGAATAGATCAACTCTAACTGCTGGGCCCTAAAGATGGCCTGCTCCTCGGAATATACCCCTGACATGGATACATCTTTTGAAATATCTGACTGAAGCGATTTCAAAAACCACTCGAGAAGGAACTCACCTGGAATATGGGCTTTAATTAGCCTCTTCCTTCTCCTCCATTCCTGAATATGATCGGAAATGTGAGTTGCCTCATCCTGCTTAAAATTAGCCAGGAGTTCGGTCCCAGCCTCATATCTGACAGGCAACTGGAAATGGTTAAGAAAAGTGACAGCCAGTTCTCCAAATGTGGCGAAACTGCCCCCAGTAAGCTCTATATACCACTTCGCGGCGTTTCCGGTTAAGGTGCGCTGAAATAATCTCAATCTAATCGAATCGTCGATCAGAGAGTTGGATGAACACCATAAGTGGAATGTGGTGACATGGTCTGCCGGATCTTCACCATTCTTACCTTCAAACTTAGGAATGTCTGGAGGAAGTTTGGTTGGAACCGGAGGCCAACCCGGACTATACTGAATCGGGTCATTAGTTAACTTCGCCAAGTCTGGCAAGTTTAACGTTGCCAGAAATGGTAATCGCGGCGGAGCCTGAGAATTCCATCCTTGATGGGATGGATTTCCCACAGTCTGAAAAGAATAGCCTAGATTTGATGAGGCACCAGGCTGCCAGAAAGGACCCGTAGAAAACGGAGAAGAACCTCCTCCCCACGCCGAGTTACCAAGACCCGGACTAGTTCCCCCCGCTGAAGTATTGACTGAAGATGTAAGCCCCTGGTAGGGGTTCCATGCATTAGATAGAGGAGAAAAAGACTGATAAGCACTCGATGCAAGGAAAGAAGCATTCCCTGGATGACTCGCGATGAACTGATTCCCTGCCCCCGACGTTGCAAACATAGGATTCCACCCCATAAAAGCAGTCGAACTTGGCCCCTGAGCCCGAGGATTGAAACTTTGGGTCTGGGACGTAAAAGGAAACGACCCTAAAGAAGGATTGGGACTAGGAATATGCCCAGTCCCAAAGGGGAAACCCTGAAAAGAAGCTGATCCACTAGCCATGTTGGACATGGGCGTAGATCCAGCTGCACCGGCGGTAAAGGAAAAAGAGGGATTTCCGGCAATGGACATCCCTGAAACGAAGGGACCAGATTGAGAAGCATATGCTTGGGTGAACCCAGAGCCAAACATAGCAGTGCTAGAAGCACTCGAAGATAGAGCGAGAGTGCCCCCTGCCTCGACAGAAGCAGGGGTCTGAATGCCCGCAGCACTCACGGTAGAAGCCGCGTTCCCAGTCGTGGCCATCGAAAGATAAGAAAGATAAGGAAGATCCGGCGGTCTCTCAGACTCCGGTCTGATGTACTCTATAACAAACGGATGATTAAGAGGAAGAGGAGATGGACCTGTAGCTGCAGGCTCAGGTATATCTTCTATCTGAAAATCTTCCTCCTGAGGAAACAATACCCTCGAGGTGAGCGAAACGCTCCTCTCGGAACCGACACCGGAATCAACAACGAAACCTTCAGACCTTAGTGGAGGATCTCTCTCCACAGCGTCAGACTCTACAGGGTGAAAACCACCAGCTAGATTGCTCCTACGCCTTCTTGAAGAAGGCTCTGTACTCTCGGGAGATAACCCCCGGACTCTCCTCGAACGTCGAGGCGCTTGATCAGCCACTTTTACAAATTTATTATATTAGACTCAAGAAAAGTGAAAAGCTAGGCAAGCTAGGAGCAAAGAGCACTCACTAAAATCAAAACCCTGAGAAACAGCAAGCAAACAGCCTCCAAGTATTTCCGCTACGGGTGATGAGGACCGGACACCAAAATACAGGAAAGCGAAGTATAGGGCCTTCCGAAAGCAGTCTGGGATGATTAGGGCCCAGAACAACTAGCGAAGGTATCAGAAACGGTTACGCCGACCTCCTAACGACAGCCTTTGCCGGCTCAAGCACCCAAGCTTCGCAAGGGCACCCCCCAGAAGTACTGCTGAAAGTGATGCGACGTCTGCCTCAGGTACCACGGTATTCCCCCCCGCAGTCACCTGTGTGGAACCTAGGAACAACAACTATGGACACCAATCCGTATCAGAAGCTGGGCGGAACGGTCTTGAGGTCAGATTCAGCTAATCGGAGGGGGGGTATCCCTCTTCTTAACCTTCACTTCCCCTCGCGCTCGACTCTCGGATGAGAGCTTTCCCAGTCCACCTCACGGAGTTGGATTTCGCTCAATTAATCAACTTCTATGTTTGTTTGAGCGGCCTTGGAGAGTTAACTCTCCTCTCTCCTATTCCAAGGCCCTACAACCTAGCTAGTTGGTGATTGACACTTAATAAAACTTGCTAGTTGATTTTAGATTTAATCGCTTATTTTAAGGGCTGTTGTATTAAGTCACAAGGATATGGAGTTGAAACCAATGATGTTCTGACGCAAAAGAAATTAATAAAAACCTGACTACATGCACATGCAGTTCTTAGTCTTTCGATGAATAGCAATTTCTATGTAAGTTCTACGAGGCTAAAAATGTATTTTTCTTTTCGAATTACAAACTCACACGCACAAAAATTAAGAAGCTAATTAAATGATTCAATGCACCTAATGCAAATGACCACTAACATGTAAATTCTAAGATGCAGAAAGTCCCTTGAAACAAGGTGAAATTTCCCAAAAGGCTCCTTCAGTTTCAACTAATCTTTTGATATCCAGAAAGCTAATTCTTGCAAACAAGAACTCTTAATATAAGACACCAAAATACTCAACAAGAAAAAAAGAAATCAAAAGACAACCTCCCTTCACAATCAAGCAGGAAACTAGAAGCAAGAAAATTCACTAAAGTCCCAAAAGATGAAGCCAAACGAAAATGAAAAAGGCAACAACAAAAACAAAAACAAGCAACAATGTTTTTTGAGTTTTTGATATGCAAAAACAAAAGCAAAACAAATGTTTTTGGGCTTTTCAGTTTTATAAAACAAGAGCTTCAAGAAAACCAAGAACAACTATCTCAATCCAAGCCAAAATGAGACCGAATTTGAAGCATAAACTCCAACTATGCCCCCAAACCTTATAAAACTAATGATAGCAAGATCAATAAGGGCAACGGAAGACTAAAAAATCAATCAAACAGCCAAGAGAAATAGTGCAAATTCGTTGCAATACAAAACTCCAAAGAAACAAGAAAAGATCTTCGAAAAATGCAACAAAACCCTAGCTTATGAAACTCAAGAAAACCAATCGAAAACAAAGCAAAGAACGCAATGCAAAGCACAACACAAAGATAGGAGCGAGTCAATGAGCAAAAGCTCTCTGTTCTGGTAAAGCAGAACAGCCAAGAACGCTCAGAAAGCGATCTTGGAACTCAATCCAGGAGTGCTAGCACCGACAAGAACACTTCGCCAAAAAGATCAGTTTTCGGGCAAACGAAAGAGAACCAAGACTTAAAACCACTTCTGTCACACTCCAGTAAGTACAAAGACACTGCAAACACAGGCCTCCACAGCCAGAAAAGACCAAAAACACCAGAATCTTGAAATTTCAAATTCAGCCTAGGTATACGCGACCTTGCAGCTATGAAACAGGCGTGTATACGCGTCTGTGTCGAGGGAAATCCGCGTGTACGCGGATCCTTCTACACAAACTCGCGGGTATACGCGACTGTGTGCAAGAAAAACTGCGTATACAAAGAAATATAATGAAAAATAAAAAGTACAAGCCTGGGAAAGGTATAAAAGCTTCAGACTGACTGCAAGAAAGCAAACTGGACTGTAAAAGACAGAAAAAACTGTTGGTATCCTACCAAACAGTTGAAACAACCCAACAGGAGAATCACAAAAATGTGATCCCCAGCGGAGTCGCCAGTTCTGTTTCGGGGATTTAACACCCTAGAGGTTGGTTGGGATTCAACCTCCACAGAGCAGGGGCGTACTATTTAACAGAGACTCACACGATCATGCACGGTCATGAAAACGAAATAGAGCAGAACGAGAGGTTTACCCGTTGGTCCTACGTTTGAAGTAGATCCACGTGGAGTTCAAACTCCCTGCAACCGTCCTTCCTCGTTCACCTGAAATACAAGAAGAAACCAGCACAAAGGACAAGTTGTACAGTATATTTCTACTCTATATGTTAGCGAGATTCATATAAAACATTAAATAAATCATCATAAATGCTTGTATAATAAATATTCTTCACACATTAAAGCATACACTGACACGTTTTACTTCGGGAACAGCATGATACTTCTGTATTATAAAAATAGTACGTACAAAAGTAAGTGGAGAGATCACCTGATCCTTCCAAGGCCTTCGCAGACCGTCGTCCGGATCCGTCCAGCCCTTGCCTCGCTAAGACTCCTTCCAAATGAGTGCATACGAGATAACATATAAGGGATGTGTATCTCAAGGAAACAAGGGTTTCCTGAAATGAACTGGGAAAGTGCAGGAGGCACGGGGAATCAGACTTGGATAGGGAACCAACAGAGTATAATAATAATAATTCTCTCTCTCCCTCAGGCCATACATATGAGGTCCTTTTATAGTCCCTCCAAGTAGTTTCAATAGTTGGAAACAGTTGGCCACGGGCTGGGGTAGTTGAACTACCTGAGTAACTATCAACCCAGCGCGAAATTAGGGATTTTTTATATATTTTTTAACCTGGCTTCCAGTGTCACCAACTCTATTTGAACGGTGAGTGGTACTTCATTAATAAGGGTACCCCTATCCCGAAGTTGTTGGAATTATTCCTTAAATGCCCCTTTTTCTTGCTCCGATCTAGCTGCCCTTTGTTCGGAGTCTTGAAATCTATTTTGTAGGGATAGAATTTCCCTACTTATCTGGCTCACATATTCTTCTGTGGCCGCTGCGAAAGCAGTTCCAGCTAATGCTATCCTCACTTGATTGGTCCTGGTGTCAAGGACTATATCTTTTTTTGTTGTGGCTGCGAAGCGCGCGACAGGATTCCGTGCCAAGCAGCTCCTCTTTTCCTGCCTGATCTTGTATGTAAACTGGTCATAAGTGAGTCTCGTCAGATTGAACACTTATTCCTCCTGCTCTTCGAAGGTACCCAGTTATGAGAGCGCAAAAAAAGTATTGGTTGCAGGAATTTCGATGGTTGGTAGCTCCATATGTACCCCTGTCACTGGAGGAGGTGTCTTACTGCCCTTGGTGTCTTTGGAGGAATTTTCTTTCGACCTTCGATCTTCTTCCCCTCTTCTCTTTTGCTCTGCTTCTTCTTCCAGTTTCCGCTCTGCCTCTGCTTTATCCTGTTCTTATTTTTGTCTGCATTCAACTTCTACTTTATCTAGTTCTATTTTGAGCCGACACTCAGCCTTTGTTTTTGTTTCCTCTTCTTCTTTTATTTTGCGTTCAGCTTCCACCTTGTCTAGTTCAATCTTGAGCTGACGCTCAACTTCTGCTTTCTCTTCCTCTTATTCCTTTCTTTTGTGGGTGTCTTCCGCCTGCTTATTCCTTTTTTTTCCTTTAGGAATTTCTTAAGTTTATCCTCCTTTTATTTCCGTTGGGTGGAAGAATTATGGCCTTTGTTGGTTCGGGGCTTCTTGGCCTGGGAAGACGAGGCTCCTCCTAATTCATGGATTCTTTCTTCCAAAGTTTGATCATCTTGGTCATCCTGATCGGCCAATTCTTCTGGAGCGATATCCCTGTCCTTATCGTACTAGTTTCTTATGCCATCTTTAGTTGGGAATTCAGTATGTTGGTAGCTCCATTTAAATTTGGTCCGTTTGCAATGGGCAGGGACTATCCTCTCAAGATCGTATGTTCGGTGATCCAAAGGCAGCAGAAAGAATCCTCTTATTTGCTCAACATCTACCTCTACTTCTTTGAAATCCTTGAATGTATAAGCGCTGATAGTGAGCGATAGTGTGGGCCATGGCTTTTTCTTACCCTTAGTAGGAACCTTCGAAAAGCCGGATGTCATCCGAAAATAGGTTTACTGAAGTAGCATTCTGTCAGTGACGAATCGGGGAATTGCATGGGGAGCCTTGAGTGAACCGAAAACTTAGATGAAGGTGCCCTCTGCAAATGGAAACCAATGTGCCACCTTGGTTATCGTTTCCATGGCTCACCAAGACATGCATGGGGTATCCTTACTGAATAGTTTCCCGTAGAGTGCAGGGATGAAATTGTGTGCGATCGGCTCTATATCCTGCTTATATTTGGAGTCCCAGAATACTTGAAACTCCTTGTGGATTGGGTGGGTGTGCTCCTGATCCTAGTTGTGAGCCCATCCCTCAAAATGGCATCTGGCACAAAATGCATCCAATAGATAGGAGGCCATGTAAAATTCTAACAAGTATCCCTCCTTGGGTGCTAGTGCTGCATATATGTTTGTTTTGAGGGCTGCTATCAATAAGTTGGCCCAATTGAAATGGGTGCCATGTACGGTAATAAATTTCATAAGAGATACCCAAGATCCGCTGAAAGTGGTGGCATCGAGATGACCATACATTCTACACAGCATAGCTGCTACGAGATTATAAACCTTCCTGAGGCCTGCTACTTGATACTCATGGTCCTTCTTGACTTTGAACTTCTCTGGTTCTTCTCACCATCCTCTCAGGGTGTTGGATATGGGAATTGCATGGGTAGTGGCCCATTCCTCTGTGAAGGTTTGCTCCCGAGCCGGAAGTGCGTAATAGAATTCCTTATCCTGGCCCTTTAAATTAGCAAATGATTTTCCCTCATGATCCCGAATCACCCAACACCTGGGGTCGACCCTTTGTAAGATCCATTCGATAATCTTGGCACATGGAAAAATAGGTTAGTGGGCCCCCGCGTAGTGAAGCTGTGATCTCTTAACTTGCACATATACCTGCCAGTCTAGAAGTTCCTCCGGAAAACTCAAGTTATGCGAACTCTTGGTATACTTGATACCAACTCATGCTTTCTCCTTTGCTGAATATACATGCAGTGTATCCATAGATAAAGAGAGGAGACATACGTATTTCACCTTTCGAGATCTCTATCTCCGGACTCTTGCTTTTTCTACGAACTGACGGAGGCCCCATGTCACTTGAGGTTGAAGAGATGGAGACGCACTCTAGTTCTACTTCGAGGTTCCCTGGCATGTTCATAAAACAATCCTAGGATAAGACAGATGCCATGTTAATGAATGCTTAAAATTATTTTAACTCTGCCCAACTAAGGTCAAGAAAGGGGGTGAACCTGCGTCCTAGCGACCTATTCCTTGGGTCGCTGAGTTGCGTTGGTTTAAACATTAATAGGAAATCAACCTTTCGACTTGGTGATTTGCGACTAGGTCACGAGGTCGTTGATTCGCATTGGTTTAAAAATTCATGAAGACACGACCTTGCGACTTAGCAACTTACGACCGGGTTGCTGGGTCACTGAGTCGCAAGGTCGCGATACTTCGGTTTTTAAGCGATACACAACTCTGCGACTTAGCAACCGGAGACCAAGGTTGCAGGGTTGCGGGGGTCGCAAGGTCACGGGGTCGGAGGTCGCACTAGGGCTGGGAAAATGATTCTCCACAGCGACGCGGTCCTTTACCCATCTTTTACTTAAAGAAATAGAGGGAAACAGGGAGGAGAAGTGATATATTTAAGAAGAAACATTCATTTGAGGAAGAGAATGAAAAAGGGGAGGCTAGTTGGCTTCATCTACAGGTTTTGAATAGGGTTGATAGGGCTTGGAAACTCAGAGGAGAATGTAAGTTATAAGTGATTCTCAATGGAGGATAGTTTTTAGTTTAAAAGGGCTGAAATAAGGGGGGAGGGGGCAACAAATAGAAAAGAAGGAAACAACAGGAGGATTAGGCAACTTACCCAAGAAAATCGCGCTCTAGTTGGCTTGTTAGAAGCGTTTTTGCTCTTCCTCACATAGGTGAAATGCCACCTATGCGACCCCTCTATATATAAAGAGGTCATGTGTGCGGGAAATAAATGAGGTTGCTGGGTCGCAATAAAACCACGTTGATGATATGTGCAACCCCGCGACCCTGTGACCTTGTGAGCTAGGGGTTACAGGGTCACTAGGTTGCAATTGTTTAAATCTGAATGTGATATGCTACTTCACGACTTGGTGACCTAATAGGTCACAAGGTCGCTAGGTCTCTTATTGGAGAAAATGACTTATTCTGTGACTTAGTGACCTAAGGCTTTTGAAAGATCAAACTTCAGTCTTGACTCTAGATTTCAATGCATGAAGGGCTCAAAAATTTTAAAAAGAAGGGGGTGGGGGGGGGGGGAATTTTGGAGGTTGTTGTAGCGGCTACAATAGGCATTTACTCATAACTCTCAATTTTGTCATGCATAGAGATCCCATAGAAGATAATCCTTATAGTCAAAAGAACTTAATCTTTGATAGAAATAAAAACGATATCTTTCTAAATGAATTAAAAACTAATTTGCTTCCTTTATCTAGTATAGAAAACATAGATGACCTCTATCATCACAAGCTCAAATGGAACTATAGCATTAAGAAAAGGATTAATGGGGGGTGGAAAATTATTTTGGTCTTGAAAATAATTGTGAAACATCAAACCTCATAATGTGGGATAGAAAGAAGTTCCTCTTTGAAACTTTAGTCACTCCTGTTATCTTATATGGATGTGTGGTTTGGGGTTGCAGCATCTCTAGAGAATCCTGGAGAAATATTGAGCAAATCCAGAAGTGTTTTATAATGTATAACCTTAAAATTAAAAGCAATACACCCTATCCTATTCTCCTTATAGAAGTGGGTCTTTGCCCTGTCGAGAGCCTAGATATGACTAGGCTTCTGTTGTACAAGAACAAGCTCAATAGCATAGGAGACCGTAGACTTCCTAAGCTAGCTCCAAATTCCAGCCAAAACCACCTAAGTCTTAAACGAGGTTGGTATAAAGACACCAGGGCCTGGTTAAACCATTGGGAGATTGACGAGAATGTTGCATTGCAAAACATCAATAACATTAAAAAAATTGTTGCTTCTAAGGAAAAAATGTGGTGTGAGAAAGATCTAGCAGCTAAAATAAAATTAAGGTATTATAAGGAGGTCATCAACCCCACCTTAGAAGATAAAAAGTATATCTCTGTTTTAACTAGCTCAAAGAAGAAAATTAATATAGCCAAGATTAGAACGAACTCTCATGATCTCCATATTGAAATAGGTCGTTGGACAGTTCCTAAAACACCATGGATGGAAAGGATCTGCCATCTCTGTGAGAATATGAGCATTGAGGATGAAAATCACTTCCTCTTAGAGTGCCCCGCATACAACCACATTAGAGCTCAATTTCATAATCTTTGTTGCAATGCTGACCTTTCTAGCCTTTTAAGATGTCAAAATTATAGTGAGCTCGGGAGGCTTCTCTCCAAGATTTTTGAACATAGGAATAAAATCTTAAATAAAATGAAATAACTCTTTTCTTTAGGTTCGATAGACCAAATATTGGTCTCAGTGGACGTTAACCATCATCATCATCATCAATAACCTAATATATTTATTAAAGATAATATCAAGCATTAATTATGACACCATGAATGGACAGATTAGAATTATAATGATATTGTGCCCTTTTCATCCTTGTATAGTTTTATAAATCTAATCAAATATTTCTAAGTCGTGCTAGGGAGCACCTCGACAATCCTATTACAAATAAAGAGGCTTGCTTTATAGCTTACAACCATCCTAGATCCATCTTAACTCTGGATCTATCAAGCGCCGAGAGGGATCAAATATCTCGAGGTGTAAACCTATTTTTTGAGTGAAAAACTTTAGGAAAGGTTTGCATCTCGAGAGATTTGATCCCTCTCGACGCTTGATAGATCTGGAGTTAAGATGGATCTAGGTTGGTTTCAGTCATGTGCGGCCAAGGAAAAACTATTGAATATATGAGTAATTTTATCAATAATATGTAAATACATATAATATTAATATAACCATTTTAAATATGCTAAATATGTGTAAGATTTATCTGGTCATTTTAATTTTAAATTTTCTTAGTTACGTCATTTTATTGAGATGATAAATATTGTAAAATAACTTTGTCCTATCTCCCTCTCTCTCCATCTTCCTTATCACTCCCTCTCTCTCTCTCTCCACCTTTCTCTCTCTATGTCCTTCTTCTTACCTCCCTCTCTCTCCCCCTCCATGTCCATCTCTCTTTCCCTACCTCTCTCCACTCTCTCACATCCTCTCTCTCTCTCTCTCTCTCTCTCTCTCTCTCTCTTCACCTTCCAAATTTGTTACTATACGCCTTTCTCTCTCCTTCTCTCCTTCTTTGTCTCTTAAACTCACTCCCAAACATATACACACTCTCTCTATCTCTCCCTTGTCAATCCCTCCCTCTCTCTTCACTTCTCACTCTCTATTTATTTCTTATTCTCTACCTCTCTCCCCTTCCAAATCCGTTTCTTTATCCCTACCTATCTCTTCCTATATCTCTCCCTTTCTCTTTCTCTCTCTCAAGCCCTCTCTCTTGTCCTTTCTCTCTCTCGCTTTCTCTCCTACCTCTCTCTCTCTCTCTCTCTCTCTCCTACAATCCTCTCTCTTCCCCCATCACTCTCTTCCTCTCTCTCAAGTCCTCTCTCTTGTCATTCCTCTCTCTCCCTTTCTCTCCTGACTCCCTCTATCTCCCTCCCCCCATCTCTCTCCCTCTCTTTTCCCTCTAATCCTCTATCTTGCCCCATCACTCTATCTCTATCTCCAACTATGTTACTATATCCCTCCCTTTCTCCTTCTCTCTCCTTCTCTTCCCCCTTGTCTTCATCTTGCCTTCTATGTTTATTTATCTCACCCCTAAAAATTCTCTCTCTCTCTCTCTCTCTCTCTCTCTCTCCACTTATCAATCTCTATGTATTTCTTCTTCCCTCCCTATCTCCCCCTCCAACTCCATATCTCTATACCTCCCTCTCTCCTCCTCCTCTCCTCATTCCTCTCTCTCCCTTTCCCTCCTACCTCCCTCTCTCTACCCTCCAGTCCTCTCTCCTTCTCCCTCCCTCCCTCCTTATCACTCTCCCACCTCTATCTTTATGTCTCCCTCTCCCTCGCTTACCCTTATCTACCTCTCTCACTCCTCTCCCTCTCTCTCTCTTCATTCCCCCTCTCCCCTCTCCTTCAATTTATCTCCATCTCTCCCTTGTCATTCCCCCTATTTCTCCACCTCTCTCTATCATATGTCTTTGTTCTTCCCTCCCATATATATATCATGATATATTAATATATAGTATAATATAAAAAATTTAATATTGTATTAATACAAAGTTATTAAATTTAATAATATTAATATTATAATATAATAATATGAATATTAAATTTAATAATAATAATAATAATAATAATATTAATATTAGGGTTAATAATGTTTTTTTTGCATGGTATTAATAATAATTTGGTCCATGGTATTTGGCCCATAGGATTGTTATATAATTAGATGTTGATTTCTAATCCTGTTTGATATATTTTTATTTATTTACCTTACCTCTTCATACCTATTTTATATTTATTTATTTACCATACCTGTTTTATCAATATGGTATTTGGCCCATGGTATTTGTCCCATGGTAATTGGCACATAGGCTTCACCTAAATAAAACCTCTTTTTTGAGTTTTTGTAAATATGAAGAGGTTTGTAAATAGTTACATCAATTTTTTGAGATGATAAATATTGATATTAATAGAAATTTTGAATAATAAGAATGTTTTCAATTACAAATAGTCTCTTTGTGATCAATCTCACTGCTTGTCCTCTGTTGCATCACATCTTCCCAAATTTTCATGCGATGTGATCTCATCCCTTCATCTCTCAGCTTCACATCTGTGATCAAATCATGATCGCCTGCTCAACCTTCACGTGGCTCTTCTTCATCTCTTCCGCATGCACTGATCTCTGTAGTTCAATCTTAAAACTTCAATCCTGCGATTCGATCCTTTTCATCTGATCGCCTTATTTGGAAACCTTCTAAGTGTGTTCTTCCTTAGTCGATTACTCTACTTTCTATTGTCAATGCTCTGCAACACCACTATCCTTCCTGCTACTCCTCCTGAGATTTATTAAGTCTTTAAAGGCACTGATCTCTCTTGAGCTTGTTCTTCTATTTATTGATATAACCATTCCACTGTCTTGAGACTGAATACAGAACAACCTCTATATTACTTCTCTGAATCCAAACTCGTGCTTTGTTTCTTACTCAACCTGTACACACATCTACTCACTCCAGACTGGAATCACACAGAGTCTACCCAACCATTAAGTCCTTTATCACTTAGAAAGACTTATACATTCAATTGGAATTCATTCACCATGCTTTATCACACAGAAACCATAAATTCTCAGTTACATATCACTCAGCACATAGAAGGAATGACACACATTTACAATGAATTTGATTTCCTCATGAATTAAATAAATGTACATGTATAAATAAATAAACTTGTTTACAATCTAGCTTTGGCCTGATGTTCCTTTACATGGAATTTTTCTCTTCCTCTCTCTCTATGCCCGTAGGCTTACAATTAAGAGTCTATATCTCTCTTTTGTCCTCTACTTGTGCCTTTGAGGCTTTAAAAATATATACAAAAGGTTCTGTAACCAATTCTTGTTTAGATCCATAGGTTACTCAACAAAATCCTAAAAATATTCTAAGTCCTCAATTAATTCCTGAAATCTCTTCTTTATCCCTTGAGGATCTCAACATTCAACTAAATCCTAAGGATCCTCTTCAAATCCATAAAATCATGAACTACTTTATAATCTAAGATTTACAATATTTCAGAATATCTAAATCCACACTAATCACTCATTAATCACTCATGTTCTCCTACATTCGAGAAAATTTACAAATATGCCTCTCAATATTTAATTAAATCCTATTCTAAATGTCTCACATAAATCACTCAAAACATTGAAAATTACATTAATTAAATACTCAGGAAACCAGTTGTTTATAAAAACATAATACCCCCTAGGTTCTACTAAATTTTCAAATTTTCGGAACCATGATGCTCCTGCATTAGACTCCCAAATTAAAAAAAATTCATGATCTCCAGATCATGTGCTTCCAATATCTGTCCTCCTGGATCCCATACTTTATTCTTCAGTGATTTCCTTGCTTCTCTTGGTTTCCACACCTTTGTTTGTAACAATCCAATGAATTTTACTTCAATGCACTAGAAGGAAAATACCCTCTAGCAGATGTTTTTGAGGAACCTCACAGAAAAATACCCCATACATCTGTTTCTAGCGGAGGTTACTAGAGGAGGTTGGCGAGCGGAGGGTTTTGCAGATGTTTTCCACTCGGTGCACTTATCATTACACATTGTACCGGTTCTCTTGAAACTCGAAAGCACCGCTGCACACAAAACATTGGCACATCGAACACCATGCACACCCGCTCGGTGCATCGTATTATTGTAGAGCATTGGTGCTTCACAACTATTCCATGCCGGTGCATTATAAAACACTACGCCAAAACCGAAACCGTCTGGTACGGTAATAAGAAACGACACCGGTGCATCATAAAACAACACGCCAAAACACAAACCGGCTGGTGCATTCGTAAGAAACAGAACCGGTGTGCCTATAAACCACGCGCACTGGAAAAGGGTAAAATAAAGAAAAGAATTACGACAAAAAACCCAGATTTTTCATTTTTTCAGTGCTCCTGAGCTCTCAATTACCAGTGCGCTCTACCATAGAAAACCTCGGTGCACACAAAAAATTGGCATACCAAACACCGTGCGCGACTTGCACACTCGCTTGGGGCATCCTATTATGGTAACGCATCGGTGCTTCACAACTCTTCCGTGTCGGTGCATCATAAAACACCACACCAAAACAGAAACGTGTCAGTGCATTCTTATCCAAGTGCACCGGTGCGCCTGTAAAATGCACGCATCGGAATAGTGTTAAAAAAAATAAATTACGGCCAAAAAACTAGTGCTTAATGACTATTCTGCACCAGTACTTTACAAATTTTCCGCCCCAGTGCATCATCAAAACTTCGTGCCAAAACTGAAACATCCCAGTGCGTGTTAGGGCACCGTCCCAATGCATCATAAACATTGTGCCAAATCTGACATCGCCCGGTGTGGTTGTAAGTAAGCATACCGTTGTGCCTATAAAATCCCGTGCACCAGAGCAGGGTTAAATAAAACAAATTACAGCCAAAAAACCACATTTTTCACTTTCCTCAGTGCTCCAGAGCTCTCTAGCACCGGTGCCATTTCCCCTTCTCTGAGCCGACCTGAGCAGTGCTCCCATTGCACCCATTGCACACACTGTTGCTGTGCATTGGCCACCAATCTCCAACTTGCATTTTGAAAAACGGTGGGTAAATTTTATTTTGCAATTTCTACAGCCAATATGCCTCCTCGACGTCGAAATGTACAGGTATTTTTCTAGTTTTTCCACAATTAAGCTTTTTAGCGGATTATAATTTGAAATAACCTTAAAAATAACCATAAAAAAAGGAAAAAAAATTTCTCGCGCAGTGCGCTGGAGCCATTCGGCTCGCACTGGATAGCGGTGTTGCCTGTAATTTTTACAGGCCGCACTTCCACCAGTGCTAATGGTATCTGCACCGTTTCCGGAGCAGTACTGAAAGGCACCCTAAATTATTTTAAATTAAAAAAATAAAATGCGGTGCGCTCATTTGGCTAGGTGCATCGTTGACCATGGGAATAACAGTGTGATGCGTTGATGGAATTATCTGACCCGGAGTCTATCAACGCACCCCATTCAGCATTCCGAAAGGGTCAACTGTGCGGTCGGGTAAAAGCCCGCACCATCGACTATGTAATTGTCAGGAAGTCAGTGCGCTGACCAGACTATAAGCTCCGAGGCATATATTTCAATCAGCGCACCGCTATTCTGACATTAGATACAGTCAACGGTGCTTGAAAAAATTTTAGCTGCACTGAGGCCGGTGCGTTTTATTTCATTACACCGCTACCGGGGCACTACAAACACAATCCGCACTGGAATCGGTGCGTGACTATTTTTGTGGCGCACCAACTGGTCTGTTTTGTTTTTCAAAAAAAAAATAGAAATATATATATATATATATATATATATATATATATATATATATATATATATATATATATATATATATATATATACATGTATGTTTTAATAAATTTTTTTATTTAATATGTCAATGATTTAGAGAGAAGAGGAGGAACAACAGCAACAACAGGCATAACAATATGACATGATTCGCCAGTGGGAGGCACGAGAGAAGGATATAGATGCATACCCTCGACCTATTACAACAGATAGCCAGGGGATCCTAAGGCAGGTAGGCCTCCTCAAGTTCTATGAGGAGGCTACTTCCCTAAAGGACCATAGTGTTTTTTTGAGATATCTTATCCAGGTGGAATGCCCACCGATAGACTTTCCATGTTGGTCCTAACCAGTGGTACACACCCACTGAGGAGGATATTTATTTTATTACATGATTATCGAGGAGAGGAGTGGCTTTTCCCTCATTCCTAGAGGTTCCAGATGGTTCTTTAGAAGGGAGTAAGTTAGTTTACTCCCAGAG
This sequence comes from Pinus albicaulis, assembly GCA_034641835.2. NCBI lineage: Eukaryota > Viridiplantae > Streptophyta > Pinopsida > Pinales > Pinaceae > Pinus > Pinus albicaulis. The sequence goes on along the minus strand of CM076569.1, from coordinate 846,899,678 downwards.
ATACATTGGAGCACATGTACTATCTCCTTCAGAGTTTCAGGTACCTGGAGGTCAGTTACGTATAGGTGCATTTGGTATAAAGGACGTGCAGTGCCTCTCTCTTATCATTTCCACCATTTCACACAACACTAGTGACGGGCAATGCATTAGTTGCTCACTTTTATATTATGTTGATTTTTGAGTATAGGAGCCACGACTTATTAGGTGGTCTGCCATATTTTTGCGGTAGTTTTGTACAACCTTAGATAGATGTCGTGCTCATGCACAAGGGGGGGTCAACTTCCCTTTTGCTTCAGAGCTGTTTTGTTTATTTTTTGAGAGGTTTCCAGAGATGAAGCCTAGTTTTGTTCGACAACCTTGTAGGCCAATGTTGGAGGCTCGGATGCACATGTGGGGGAAGATGATGCCCAAGAGGGGAGATACTATGTTTCCAGCCAAGATATCGCATGATGCACTAGAATTACTAGCCAGTGTTGACGATTAGTTGCATCCCTTCATTATGGTACCATCTCCTTATGATGGATTCGATTGGCGAGGGTGTGCCAAAATCCTCTTCATAGATGATGAGCTGCCAGATGATAGAGGTAATATTACTGTTTTATTTATATTTATTCTAACATGTTCTTTAACTTGTTTTTGTTAAATTGTGTAATGAAATTGTCTAATTATTGTTGTGTACTTGTATATATTTTGCATACATTGGCTCTTTTGATGGTGAGGAGATGCCGGAACCACCACATGATCTAGGTGTGGATCCTGATGATGATCACGACATGGCCAATGCTGAGGATCATGATTAGAATGAGGCTGGTGCAGAGAGACATCCTCCTTCTAGTGACAGTACCACCTTTTGCTAGTTGTGGTCGACCTGAGACTAGATATAGGATGGAGTTGAGAAACGAACTCAGTGCATTGATTGTTGACGTGGGCATCAGGCCTGCTCATTACAGAGACATACAGGCCAATGATAGGCTATTACAGATGTGGAGAGGCATGCCGCATGACATGTACATCATGATGTGGCATGTCGTAGGAGCTACGATAGCTGTTACACAACTGAGGAGGATTATTTCACGTTATAGGCATAGTCGAGCTGTGGCATGTGATGGACAGTCCGCGAGCAACAACTCATCATATCATGATTTTTCACCTTGCGCCATGCGTGATGAGCATGAGTCTCCACTATCTGTATCTAGCAGTCATCATGGAGATGAGGCAGCTAGACCATCGACCACGTCCACTAGTTAGCAGCCTGCAACATCCATCAGTACTATTCATGATCATGAGCAGGCTGGACCATCGACCGTCGAGGCTGCACTATTTACTGAGTAGGCATCCACTAATACTCCTTATATTGATGTTGTACTACCACCGGTTGATGCATCCATCAGTACTAGTCATGATCATGAGCAGGCTCAACCATCGACCGTCGAGGCTACACCATTTACTGAGTAGGATTCCACTTTTACTTCTATTGATGTTGTAGTACTACGACCAGGCGCTGATCCATGAAATTTATATTACAGTTGTATATTTTTAACATTATTCAGTTATATATATATACATGGTCTATGTGTTTTATGTTCATGTTGCAGTTGTACTTAATTTACATGTTGGTGATCATTATGATGTGCATATATATTGTTAGGTCATGTTAGATATGTTCATTTAATGTTTAGCTTGCAAATAGATGTGTATATGTGATAGCATGAGTTATTTGACATGAGATGTATTTTTGATGTTTGTGTTGTGATGATGTTAATATATAATGTTAATTTGATGTTTGAATGTGTTTTTTTATTTGAATATGATGTTTGTACGATGGTTATCATGATCGTGATGATGTTTATTAATTAATTTAATATTAAATAACCATGATATTTATTAAATATTATGTCGTGATTGTAATTGAAATTGAAATTGAAATTTTAATTGTATGTAAAATTGCAAAATTGTATTTCTATTTTTAATTGTAATTTTAACTGTAATTGTATGTAAAATATTTAATGTAAAATTGTAATTGTAATTGTAATATTTAATTTATTGTGAAATGATTGTAATTGTAATTTTAATTGTAATTGTATATATGAAAAATTGTAAAATTGTAATTGTATGTAAAATTCTGAAATTGTAATTGTATTTGTAATTGTAATTTTAATTGTAATTGTATGTAAAATATTTGTAAAATTTTAATTGTAATTGTAAATGTAATTCTAAGTAAAATTGTAAATGTATTTCTATGTAAACGTAATTGTATGTAAAATTAAAATTGTAACTGTAATTCTAATTGTAATTTTATGTAAAATATTTGTAAAACTTTAATTGTATTAATGTGAAATTTTTAATTGTAATTGTATGTAAAATATTTGCAAAATTTTAATTGTAATTGTAAATGTAATTCTATGTAAAATTGTAAATGTAATTGTTTGTAAAATTGTAATTGTATGTAAAATATTTGTAAAATTTTAATTGTATTAATATGAAAATTTTAATTGTATTAATGTGAAATGATTTTATTAAAATATTTAAATTTGTAAATTTTCAAATAATTGTAAAATAATAAATCTAGAATAATATGATTTTTTGTAACATAATAAAGTTTAGAAAATAATGAAAATAAATTCATGTACTTTAGAATTATCATTATTTTATTATGATCTTACATACAAAAAAATACTTTATATAGTCTGGTGCGCTTATCATCATAACACGCACCGGTGCGTCGCATTACTCAGACGAACCTGTACTCAGACGAACCTGTGCTTCACAACTCTGCTGCACTGATCACGAATAAACGCAAATAAAAAAAACACAACTCTATTTTCTTTAAGTGAAAAAAAAGCAGCATTTTGAAAAATGGGTGGCAAAATATTTTGGAAAATCTAATTTCATAAAATAATTCTTTAAATACTAAACAATTTTTATTATTTCACTATTTTTGCTAAATTTTTCAACCAGATATTTGCAGGAGACAGACCTGGAGCAAGAGAGCATGAGGGCACTGTGGAGCAGTGAAATAAGTTCGAACATAAGTATTCAGACAATCAGAAACCAAACCTCTGGTGATTCAAACCATCTTGTGATTAAATTTGATTATTTTTTTCACTTTTCTGTAGTTTTTATCCATTTTTACCCTAAACCCTTCATTTTTTTGTTTTTTCCCTTTTATTCTCCATGTTTCTGTGATTCCACAATTAGGGTTTTTCATTTTATATTGACATCCAACCCACGGGATGACTTACATAGTCGGATCCCAATCCATTCGGCCATTGCGTGAATTTTTGAAAAAAAAATGGATTTTTCTTTATCAGTGCGCCCTGCGTACCCTAGTGCACTGGTGTGCTGTATTATATAGCACATCGCACAAGTAATGTGTAATAAAAAACTTGAAAACAATTTTTCGAAATCAGTGCGCCATATCTGAAATAGGGCACCGGTGCTTCCTTTTACGAGGATAGCACCGTACGGTCTATTACACTATTTTTGCGGTGCGTTTATAATACCCCATGCACCGTACAGTCTATTATACTATTTTGCGGTGCATTTTTAATACCCTCATGCATCGGTTGTAGTGCGTAGCTCATTAAAGGTGCACCAGTCTTGAGATTTATTTTATACCTGGAAAGTTGAGAATTTATTTATAAATATATTAATGAATGATATGCTATAGGTTTAAGATTGATAAAGCAATGACTGACAAGAGATCAAGTAACAAAAATACTAATAACACATCAAGAAAAGAAAAAAAGGCAAGTTCTTTGTAAATTCTTTATAAAAAATATTATTTTGAACTATATGTAAGTTTAACTAATATGTATTGTTTACTGTGTATCATGCAAAGCCACAAAATGATGAAGCTCAATATGGTTATTTCTGATCTAGGACCAGAAGAGAGTAAAAGATTAATGGAAAAATTGCAAAAGGATGAATCAGGTGAATGAAAAAATACTATCTATCCAATATGAGTTTCTTTTTTTAATTATCATTAATAATATGCTTAAAATTATTAGATAATATGTGTCAAACAATCTATTAATTCACATCTGTTTAATGTTCTACAGGGACCAACAACTCATAAAAGGAATGTTGTTCTAAGAAAAGAAAAAAATAGAACATGAAAATGAAAATGAATTTCTCCTTAGCTCATTTGGAGTGGTGCTGGAAGTTAACGAAAAGGGGAAAAACTTTTACAAAAGTTTGAGGGATCTAGTGGAACAAATGTATAGACATTCTTTCCACTTATAATACAAAAATCAATCCAATGATTCCAAGAACCAAATTTTATCTAAACTATAGGAAGATTTTCCAGAGAATTGGTTAATGAGACATGTCAGACTTTTAATAGAAAAAAAGTATAACAACAAAACAGAAGGAATGAAAAAGTAATATTCCTTTAAATGTTTGTCTAGAATTATTTATAAATATCACCTTTGTTATATTTACTTTTCATATATCAATACAAAAATTAAATATTTTATTGTCATGTTACATTTTGAGGAAGATTATGAAAATATCAAAATATGAACGAGCTGATATCAAAAATATGCCAGTAGGAATGTCCAAAAAGGTGTACAAGGAGATGGTTAAACAAATGGACAAAATTGCATCATAGGAGGAGCCATCTCAACAACAATGTGCTTCAAATGTAATATGTAATCATTGAATTTTCCAATCATTAGGTAAAATAAATAAACAATTTAGCATTAAATATTAATTTTCAAGAATTTTCTTGCAAAAAAAGAAAAGAAAATGGAACCTGTTATTGCCTAAATCTACCTTAGGCTGAAGGAAGGCAAAGTCTAGGGTAACATCAAAACACGCTTAATCTGGCAGCTAGCCCTACCAGATCAGGAGAGGGCTCTCTCCAGGTCAATCTCAGCAAAAATAATTAATGAGGCTTGAGATGACTTGAAATAAAAGCTAATTTTAGGCTACGTATATATGTAAAAGGGTTTGATTTGATTTTGGGGGATTTTTGTTGGAATCAAAGGGAAAGGAAAATTTTGGGTCTGAGAAATGATTAGTTTTGTAGAGGACTGAATGGGGCAAGGAAGGCAATTGTTTTGATGCTTCGAAATTGAATGAAATGGATAGCTCAGACCGGGTAGGAGTTGAATAGGGCAAGAGACATTCAAGAATTCTCTTAAGACAATTGAAAACATGAAAAATTAAACAAAACTCAAGGCAGAGCACTGCAAATCTAATGAATTCCACCTTTAATACTTGTTTGTTTAATTTAAGAAGAAAGGAGAAGGGAAATGATACACATGAAACTTCAGTAAACTTACAATCACAGAGAGAAAAAAACCATCAAAACATAGAGCCACATGGATCCCAAAGAGTGCTGCAAACCCTGGTCTATTTCCTTTGCCAAAATGCAAAGATGAAATGTACAATGAAGCTCAAAGCAATCCCAAGTGCCCAACCCTGAAAATGACTGAGAAAATACAAGATATAGAAAAGCCTAACTCATCCCCATGCCTCTATGGGTCGAGCTCACTAGTTTAGGAGTTGTTTCAACAAGATCTAAACTAAGAACTGGAAAATAGGCAGTGGAACAACTTACCTCTATAAGATAGGAAATTGATTCATTCAGTTAGAATTCACTTTTTGGTGAATGAGTCTACTTACATGAGTAAAAATGTGCCAGAATTACATCAAAGTCATGAAATTACATCAAGTTACATCAAGAGTTTCACATTTGGAGATGAAAAGTCAAACTGGCCAAAACTAGGCGAAAAAATGAGTTACTGAGTGAAAACTAGGCCAAAATTCCCAATGTGCCGCGCTTGAAATCTCTATGCGTCACGCCACTTTGGAGCTGATTTTGAGGGCCTTCCCGAAGTCCAAATTGAGTGTAGGATAGCTCGTTGGAAAGATCTGCATGTCTACGTTCCAACCCAAGTGGAATTTCTGAATGTGGTTTCCATTTGCCTCTCCAAAAATGAGTTTTCCCAACACTGCTTCCTGTGTGTCCAAAAAGGGGCAGAAAGGTCATTTTTAGGGTGTTTTTTACCCTTTAGGCAACCCAAAACTTGTAAAAATCCTTAGGTAATGGGTAGGCATGCATAAATTTTGATGAAAAATCCAAAAATACAAATTTTTCTTCAAGAGGAGTTGCCAACTATAAGCGCGTGCCAAGTGGCGCGACGCGTCGGGCAGGAAAATCTGTGTTAAGGCCAAAAAATTCAAAATTGACAAAAAGTTTCCCAAATTTCTTGAAATTTGGGCTGAATGTCCACCATCAAGCGCTATGCTGAGCCAAGGAGGCTTCAGCCAAAATTTCGAGTCTATCATGCCTTTTGCGACGCTTTAATGCCCTCTTTAGCTTTGCCTTAAGGATCTTGCTTCGCGCCTTCCAAACATGATTCCTCGCCCAATAATGATTCTTCATGTGCCTGAGTATGTTATTTTCCTTGTTTTCCTTCTCCAACAACTTCTCAAGATGAATATTGACCCTCTCAAGCCAAGTCTCTCGATCAACCTCAATCTCTCGCTCAATGGATGTCATCTCGGTCTAGCTTCTTTGGGCAGCTTGCCGGTTCTCACGGATGTTTTGCAACTCCATGATTGTTTGCTGATATTCAAACTGTTTGTTTCACTGCTCCAGGTAATTTATGATCCATTGGGATCTTTGCAACTTGATGGTCAATGTGTCTATCTCCGCCTTCTGCTCCTGAATAGTCTCTCTCAACTTTGAGCTTCGAGAGCTCAAATCCTCATCAATCAGTATGAAACCTGTGTCTTGGCCTCCTGAAGGCCCCTCATCCTACATAGGCCTCTTACCTCTGTCCTGTACATGTACCTGTGCTGCTGATGACGGAAGCGATACCCCTTCCACCCCAAGTGGAGATAATACTCACCGGGCTGCTGCAAATAATCCTCTAGTGCCTCTCTAATAAGTGACATACATCGGCACAGTAGTCTCTGTCTCCTGACCTCCATGCTAATATGAAGGTTCACCTGCATCATGAAAAACCTCCGGAGGAGCCTGAGGAGCTGTGAAGAAATCATTGGAAATGAAATCTTCCCATGAAATACCTTGCAAGCCAAGCTGATGCACAACCACTATCTTGATGAGTGCATAGTGATAAATACTGTTGTACTGCTGCTCGGGAGTTTTCCTCTGCATGAGAGTGGTCATTCTCTCGATGTTTCTGCACATGAAATAAGGGATGTTCCTCATCCTCGCCCTAGTGAAATGCATCAATAACCTGATATGATAGGCATAGAGTCGTGAAAACCGGCCCTCACAATTGAAATATCTGATAATGAGTTTCATCAGAGGCGCATAGGAATCCTTTAGGAACTAGAATGGGAACACTCTGCTAAGTTGTCTCACAAAGCTAGGCCTGATATATGGTTCATAATGCACTCTGTCCACCTGTTGTCTTTTGTTCCACTGTTCTCCCACATTTGGTATTCTGGTTGCTTGAGAGATTATTTCCGGTGTCAAAGTGAAAGTTACACCGGCAAGAGTTACCTGACCATCATGTAAATGCAATACAAACAAACGAGCCAACTCCTGATGATAATGGATCCTAGCAATAATTTCACAAAATTGATAGCATGACTGCTCTCAAAAACATGCCATGGCAAGTGGGCAAGCCTGCAATTCAGCCAATGAGGTGGGCTCATATGATGTATCAGTGTCTGTCTCCATGGTGTTTAAGGTTGATGCAAGGTCTATATTGAATTAGATAGATGAAAATGAGATTTTTTGGTGCTTTTGTTTTAGTGCCAAATGTATGGTAATATGGGAGGGACTGTGGAGGAATAGGGCAGTGGGGATAATGTGGTTTAATCAAGTAATATTTTCCTTTTGAAAGCTTCTGATTTGATAAGTTTAGGGACAAGGTACAACCACTTGATTTTTTTGGAATAAACTTGGGATTTGGGAAATTTTACAAGTGAAATGGGAAATGGGAATGATAGGAAATGAGATGACTTTAGGGATAGGGAAATAGGCTTAGGAATGAGTGACTTGGGACATAAGGTGAACAGTGAAATGGACTGTTGTGTGGATATAAACAATGAGGAGGGGAAAAAACAAGGTGATGGGAATAGAATGACTGACACCAAAACAAGTTTCAAAACCCCAAGGAGGGACTTCTCAATCAAGATAATAGGGTTTAGTTTTTGTACTCAAATTTTCATAACCAATCTCATAATCAACACCAAGCACGAATTATGAGCAATAGAGGAGTGGCTTTGACTTACTCTAACATGGAGCAACCGAGCAAATTTGATGTTGGAGAAGAATGACAATTTTTTTTGTGTTTCAGCCCAATTCACCGCGCAGTCAACCCAGTGCTCCACGCCCTTCTGATGTGCCGTGCTGGAACAATTTAACGCACAGAGGGGCAGCCCTATGCACCGCGCTCAACCTATGCGTCGCGTCACTTGCCCAGTGCGCCGCGCTCAGCAATTTACCCATAGTTCGACCTCCCAACTTCTTCCTTCGCTCTTCCATGATTTTTTCTTGGCTCACTCGGTCTCTTGGCATGCAAATGGAGTTTTGAAATAATGAAAATATCTTTTATGCCAAAGATTTTGATTTTTGATTTGAAAAACCCACTTTGTAATGTTACAAACTTTGACACTTTTTAAATGAACTCTGTTTTGCTTGCTTTTAATTCTTGGACTGAATGATGAGCTTCTTGTCTGTTTTGCAGGGATGGATGGCATGGAGTTTTGGAAAAGGCGACCAGGACTGGGAATGGAGCATTATTACAACTGAAGAATTTGAAAATTGCTTTGGATTTATTACAAAAGCATAAAATAGACAATTTTTCTTCAAAACAGAGTTTTGAGGAAAAATCATTTTTGAACATATAATAATGAAATTTTTGCAGTGAGAACTTATTTCGAACCTCCCTCATGTGCCTGCTGACATTATTAGACATTTTGATGACCAGATTAACGAAACCCTAGACCTAATGAGACTAAAAACCTAATATGACTCTTTGCGGAATATAAGACCAAAAATGACCGTGGATGATTTTAATGAACAGACATAGGCCAACAGGTACAAGACATGAGGAATATGGGTGAAAATACCCTACCGTTAGATGATCCATGCTCCTAATGGAATGCAGCTGACTGAACTGAGTGAGACACCTAAAATGAAATGCAACAAGAGAAATTTGATCTCTGACGGAGGGATGAAGATACCAACTTTAACATTGGCTCCAATGGGGATAGTAGCTCCTTGAAGGTGCCAAGAACTACAGATTTCTAGGAGAGTAGGCAGTGCCTTCTTCCATTGGGCTATGGAATCCATAACTTCGACAAACCAGCACAAAAATCTTGACTTAATTTTATTGACTGAAAATTGACTCAAACTGACTCAAATTTGAAACCAAAAATGACTGAAAGACGTGACTCGACAAACTCAAACCAAAGATGAAATCAATATTCAGAGTTATAGCCTTCACCTCGAGCCCCAAACTGAAGAAAACATGACAGCACACACTTGCAATGAAACTAAAATAAACTGGTATGTACAATGAGAATGTAAAACAACAGAAAACATTTCAGAAATGATACCGCTTGAGCAGCCGACCATTGACTGGCCCTCCTGGACAATCTTCCCCATTCATATCTTTCAAAAGAAAAGAATTCTGACCCTGATATGCAACAATTTTAAAGGGTCCTTTCCAGAGAATTTTGAACTTACCATGCTTACCCTTTTCTTCGTTTCTTGCATCCCATTTCAGCACCACTTCTTCCAATTGAAACTTGTCCGCTTTTTCTTTTCTGTCATATATTTTCTTAATTCTCTCCTGCAACTTAAACGTGTTTTGGAAAAATTCTTCTGTAGTCTACTGCAAATGGATCATTTGATTTATTCTCCTTTGCATATGATCATCTTCACTGCCAGCTTCCTGCAGAATTTTGACCACTGGAACTAAGAGAGAGGTAGGAAATACTGTGTCAACTCCATATACTAGCTCAAAGGGGGACATACCAATGGATTTTTTTTGACTCACTCGGTCTGCCCAAAGTGCATTGACCAACTTCTTATGCCAACTTTTCTTGTTTATTTCCAGCAAATTTTTAATAATGTTGACTAAAGATTTGTTCGAAGACTCGGCCAGTCCATTACCTTATGGATGATAAGCGGTTGAGTGTCACAAAGTGATGTGATACTTGTTACAAAACTCAACCATTATTTTTTATTTGAAAGCTGTTGCATTATCAGTAATTAACTTATTTGGGCAACCAAAGCGAGACAAAATATTATTCTCAAGAAACAAAATTATTACTGCATCTGTGGCTTGCCTGGTGGGAATTTCTTCAATCCATTTTGTGAAATAATCTGTAGCTATGAGGATCCACTTATGCTGAGCTGAAGAAGCAGGATGAATTTCGCCAATGAAATCCAAACCCCATTGCTGAAAAGGAGCACTTACTTCAATGGGCTTAAGCGGCAAAGGCTGCAATTTCATCCTCCCTTCAAAAATCTGACATTCATGACAGCCTTTAACAGTCTTATACACATCAGCAAAATGAGTCGGCCAATAATATCCCGCTCTCAAAATTTTGTTTGCCGTCGTTTTCCAGAAAAGGTGACCTCTACAATCTCCCTTATGAAAATCCTCCATCACCTGCTTTGCTTCTTCTTCCACTAAACAATTTAACAAAACACCACCGGGATCTTTCCAATAGAGAGCATTATTCAAAATGAAAAACTTTGCAGCCTTCAATTTCAGGGTTCTACTTTTGTTTTTAGCCATGCCTGGTGGTGGTGACAAATTTTGGAGCACATATACAATATCAGAATACCAATGAGAATGAACAAAGATTTCTGATACCTGAATTAGCGAACTTTCTTCGTTTTCCTCGGACATAGCAGCAATGAGATTAATGTCCAAGGCATGTAAATTTGACTCAGCCATTAGCTTAGCCAACCCTTTTCCTTTGATAAGCTTTGTAGGATTTATCTCCACATCATACTCCAACAAGGCAACGATCCATTTGCTTCGTCTCCCCTCCGGATCTGTTTGCACTAAAACATCCTTAATAGTAGCATTAGGAACATAAGCAAGAATGTGGGAATGCAGAATATATACTTGAAAATATTTCAACACTTTCACTGAAGCAAGAGCTTGATTTTCAATAATGTTATAATTTAAGGCTGCATCTCTTATGGTTTGGCTGAAAAAAGCAATTGGTTTTTCATGCTGATCTCTTTTCTGCATCAATACTGCTGCCATAGTATGCTCCGAAGCAAATGAAAATAAAATAAAATCCTGAGTATAATCCAGGCTGATCAAAACCGGAGCTGAAGAAACAGCCAACTTCACTAAATTTAAGGACTTTATAGCCTCCTCGGTCCACTTCACTACGCTATCTTTCTTAAGCATGTTTGTAATCTCCCTTAAATGTTCTGCAAGATTAGGCACAAAGCAGCGCAAGAAATTCATCTTACCATTGAATGATTGGATCTCCTTTTTGTTTTGGGGAAGATCAATTTTCTGAATAGCTTCTACTCGAGTTGGATCAATACGGATGCCATCTTTTGAGATAATATTATCAAGAAGCTTGCCCTCATCCATGGCAAAAAAACTCTTCTTCGGATTGAGTGACACATCATACTTTCTACACCGCTGAAAAACAATCTTCAAATGGTAAAGGTGCTCTTCATCTGAATTTGAAAATACTGTCAAATCATCAAGATACACAACTAGAAAAACATCTTTCTCATTTGCAAATTCCATATCCATTGCTCGCTGAAAGGTCGCACCAGCATTCTTCAAACCGAAAGGCATTTTAGCATAATGGAAAGTTCCCCATGGAGTGGTGAACGCTGTTTTGTCTCTATCATCCTCATGGACCAAAATTTGGTTATAACCGGAGTAACCATCGACTAGCGACATACGAGATTCTCCAACTACTCGCTGAAGTATGTGTTGAGTCTCAAAAGTGTTTTCCATATTCATACATATTTCCATTATGTCATATCCATTTAGCTCTTATCTCATAGCCCTATGACCTAAAACCCTACATCAAGTAACCATTTTCATAAGTATATGGGTTAGGATCCTTGTTTTCCAAAGTTATTTATTTTATGTATTTAAAGTGAATTTATGATTAGAAACTAGAAAATTAACATAGTTTCATATATCTATATATATGTTATGAGTTTTGTGACATGTGTAGGTCAAAAGGAGACTTCTAGAAGACCCTTATGTGGCACTCTAAGGCCAAATTCGAATTTGGTTGGAGAAGATTATGGGATCAAGAGGATATGTGTCTTACTTCCTTGTTGTATTGAAACTCTAAGAGGATATGTGTCTCACTTCCTTGTTGTATTGAAACTCTAAGAGGATATGTGTCTCATTCCTCAAGTTGTGTTGAAACTCTAGAAAGACATGTGTCTTATCATTTCCTATTTTGATTGTAACTCTAGAGATGGAGGGAGAGATTCATGGACTTCCATTAATGAGATGAATCCTCATATTTTGTATAAATAGGAGAAGCTTTCTCCTATCATAGGTAATGAGGAAGTAATGAAAAAGTAGTAGAGAAGTCTTTTGTAACAAAGTTCAAGATGGAATGGGATGTAGATTTGTGAGTTCTTTTTTAATAGAGAAATTCAGTTCTTTGATGCTGTTTTGATTACAACTTTAAGGAGCTGAAGGATTTCACCAAATTGGTAGCAGAGGGCCCCTGCTATCCAAGGAGGCTTCTACATGCTTTCTAGATAAGTAGCTTTTAATTCATGTCTTGCATTATTTGTTTAACTAACAGACCCTCATGATGTTATAGTTAGTCTTTTTCTTAAAAGCTTTTCAAACATATCTCTATTCATGGAATGGATTTAATTGTGACATCTTGAGTTACCAACACTTTAGTTTTTTTTGTTATTTAGATTAAAATATCCTCATTATCTTACAATCATTCTTTTTCTTAAAACACTCTTCCAACATATCAATATTAGATGAAAGAGATTTGGTTGTATTATGTTGAGTTAATTAGCATTTTTAGTTGCAATTCCTTTTGTTAATTATCACAGTTAGACTTACTCTAATAAACTCTTCCAAAATATCATTATGATGAATAAGGCATAACTATGGTATTGTAGGTTTTAGTTGCTTGTTTACACTAAGTGGCATAGCCATTCTTACTCTTACAAAGCTCTTCCAAAATATCATAATAATGAGTAAGAAATAGCTGTGGTGTCTTAGATTTTAATTGTATTTGCTTTCAGTTTTACGTTTATGTACAATTGCGTTGGATAATACAGCCAGGACTGTTTTACAAACTCTTCCAAAATATCATTCATCATGAACAAGATGGGCTGTAGAATTCCATAGACTAGTTGCATGTTAATTTAGTTAGAGCACTCCGGAGGTAGATTACATTTAGTTCAGTTCTATCATTTCATTTCATTTTTAAGTTTGATAGAAGATCCTCATTGCATTAAAATAAAAACAATAAGAAAAACACATACAACGAAGTAAGGAAGAGGTCACTAAAGCACATATAGTGCACCACACTTCATCAGTTTACTAGCCTTGGTTGATAATTTATGTTAGCAATTTAGGACGCTAAATTGACTACACATTTTGGCGTCGTTGTCGGGGAAGTGTAATTAGGAGACCTTATTTCTTACATTTTAAAAAAATTAATAATTCTTGAGTATGCTCTCCTCCTGCACTTTGTGTGATTTGGAGGATCAGAAAAAGAATTGTTATGTAAAAAAATAAAAAAAAAAAAGGAGACAAAATAAGAAAAATAAACTTCATCATTTCAATTGATTCAATAAAATAAAATAAAATAAAATTGTTTTCATCATTTCATTTGACTTTTTAAAAATAAAAATAAAAAATGAAAAAAATTCCAATACATTGTTTTGTTTAATAAAATATATATGTGTATTTTTAAATTTTTTTTGAAAATATAACATACATAATTTTATTAAACAAATCAATTATAAAAAAAAAATGAAAAAAAAAAAAAATTTAATTGTTTTGTTTACTAAAATATATATGTATATTTTTAAAATTTTTGAAAATATATATATAATTTTAATAACAAATCATTTAAAAAATAAAATAAAATAAAATAAAAAATTTGACATAGATTATTTTGTTTAGTAAAATGCATAAGTATATTTTAAATTTTTCAAAATACAACATATGTCATTTTATTAAAAAAAAAAAAACAAAGCAAAAAAAAAAAGAGGAAAAGGGAATGTGATCACCAACATGAGCGTGAACTTAGGACACGAGATCGTACTCCTATTAAACCTCCTCCTAGGGTTCGTAAAGAACCTTCGTCTTCCAGAAGAGATGACAGAGTTATTAGGAGAGTTTCTCCACGTCTTGTCCCTTTTATCCTTCTGGCGGCATTCCAAAAATTAAGGAGAAAGAATTGAGGATGATAAATACCTGGTGCATGCACTCCAACATCTCAATAAATGGACAAAATCAACCCAATTCATGCATCAGACATGAAAAAAAAATAACTTCCAAAACAAACTATTCGTAGTCCCACTGCAAGGACGAACTAGATGCTAAACTCCGAGCCTGGGCTCAAAGCAAAATCCTGTGAAGAGCTGAAGAGGAAACCTCTTCGTGACAGGGCATTTTCTGAGACCATTTCCATGATCTCTGATTTGTGTCAAAAACAAGCAATGCAGGAGCACCATAGCTCTGAATATATATAAGCTCATCAGTACCACTGCTGTAAAAGACATCAACGAATTCCCCAAATCCTTGAAAGAACTTGTGAGGCATTCGTGCAATCTCTCTCCATTCAAACCTATCAAGTTCCCAAATGTCAATTCCTTTTATTATACCAGGCATGTCAGCCTTACCAATGCCACCCACCATCACCAAACACTCCTTGAGATTCATAAGACGGCCACATGTAAGAGAACAAGGCATTGAAATTGACAAAATTTTCAAAGAGGCAAAACGTGCCTTGACTGAACTGAAGAATGCTCAGGTGAAGGATAAGCGTTGTGGTGTGACACCAAGCCAGGATAATAACACTCTTTACATGGGAAATATTTGCAAAGACAAATAAAGATGGAGATGTCCAAGAAGGTGACGAGGAGGATGCAAAGATTTAATTCTCAGAAATCTTACGGAATTAACCAGAAAACGATTTTTGCTAGAGCATCTCCAGAAACGCAACTGCTATTGACATGTCATTGTGAAACATGTTTTCTGATCAAACCGATATGAATTTTGAAAAACTGAGACATGGGTTTTTCTCAAAACGTGGTCATTTAGATAACCCAGAAATATTTTTACGAAATTCGTGGCGGTCTGGGAGAATTTCTCAGTTCTTTGAAGTCCATTTTTTCCTGCCGCGTGAAGGAAAACGGTTTTTTTTGCACAGTGGAGAATTTGAGAACAGCACTCTGCTTGATTTCACCCATAATCCGGTTTTATAAATTTCAAGAAGACGAATTTTAAACAAAATCGAAGTCTATCATGGCATTCAATTTCAATCTGTCACATTGCTTTCGCTTTCATTCCTTCATTATTTTGCTGTGCCAATTGTAAAGGAACGTGAAGTAAAAGCAAAACACCAACAGATTATTAGCAGGGTTTTCCGTTCTTATGTATGGATTTCATCAGTTATCTTCTTCCAGCATCACTTGCAATGTTTCTCTTTTATGTTTTCGGTCTAGAGTTATTGGCAGATGGTGGTTCACAATAGGGGAATGGCATTCCGCAGCGGTTCTCCAATTCCGCAGCAGAAAAACCTCATTGTTCAAATCAGCCTAACTTTCTCATACAAAATCAGATTTTGATGATTCAAGTATCGTTGGAAAGGTCTCAACAAGATCTACATAGTGAGAAATACATCATTAGAGTTTGAAATGGTAAATAATGAAATAAATTGCTGAAAAGAAGCAACATTCAACTTGAGGCACTAATTCCAAAACAGGTATAAATTTTTTTGATTTTTCCTTTAAGAACTTGTTTCATTAATACAAATTCTTAGTTTTGTGTGTAAATATCATAACTAGAGAAATTGATCACCTCTCTCCTTTGATAATCTTACATTCCATTGCAGAAGAAGTATTAGTTTTTTTGCAGGTTCCAGGAGGAAGGACAAATGACTACAAGAGAATGGTGTCTCTCTAAGAGACCAATTTGTTTCATAAGAGGATGATCCGCAACAAAGAGGAAATATGCTGATGCAAAATCAGATCCAAACACTTGAAAAACTTTCAGATACTATTGTCTCCATCACATCCATACCTCATAATAAACCATTCACCTCATTTCACTTCATGTTTTCCATTTACATTTACATCCACTTTCCATTTCTTTTTGTCCATTCATAACCCACAAATAAAAGCAAGAGGCTCATTCACATGCTTATTGCCCATTTCCATTTCTACTTTCCATTGCCATCTTCCATTTTCATCTTCCATTTCTTGTCATTTTCATTCCGCAAATAAGCCCTGCTGCAATGCAAATTATTGAGTCCATAGTCCTTTGAGTCTAAGTTCTTTGTAAAACACCTTGAGGCTTGCATGCCTTAATGGCAAGTTCTCATGCTGACAAACAATGGGAATACATTAATGTCTCTTGTTCGTCAGATCTTCTAGGTGACTCGACATCGGCAAAATCATTCGTACCTAGCAAGATGTGTTTGGGCATCTTGACTCTCATTGTCATCAATGGTGAGAGTTCTCGTGTTGACTAGTGGCATCCATTAATGGCCACTAAGTCAATAATTTCCTACTATGTTCGACATCAGAACATCTTTTCACATAGTAGGAATTGTGCCAATGAGTTTTGAAGACATGAAGACTATTATTTTCAGCATTTTGGAGCAGATTCAGCAAGTTTTTGTAGGAGCAATAAAAAGTCATAGTATCTCTTTATCCATGACTCATCTTGTTCAGCCACTTGAAGAAGAATATGATCATAATTTTGCAGCCACCACTCATCCACATTTAAGGTAAGTGAAGGTATGTTGTTTTCTAATTTTTAGTCATGTAATTCATTAGAATGCTAAAATTGTAACTTTGGAAAAATTCCTCACTCCCTTTTTCACATTGTCATATCTTTAGTTGGGGGAGAAGGGACATCATTTCATATCCACATGTCATACACTATCACACATTTTCATTTCATTTCCACTCACATATACTTCCCAACCAACTATTGTTGCAACATGATCCAAAAGATTATATGCCTTGCAAATGATCAATTCATTGATGAAGTAATTGATTCTAAATGTTTTCATGAACTTTGATGCAACAAAGAAAATAAAGCATTGTTACACAAGAACCATTGCTCAAAAAAAAATTGGTTGTCACACAAGAACCAACCATTCAAAAAATGTTGCAATCAAATGTATTATACTTTGTCAAAAAAAAAATATCAAGAAGCAAAGTTTGGAACAAATCTATATGAGTCAAAGATCAACTCATGGACAAATGAATCATTGCAATAGTTGCATGAGGACATACAACAACTTCAGTTGAGGGGTAGGTTGAGTCTCAAAAGTGTTTTCCATATTCATACATATTTCCATTATGTCATATCCATTTAGCTCTTATCTCATAGCCATCTCACCTAAAACCCTACATCAAGTAACCATTTTCATAAGTATATGGGTTAGGATCATTGTTTTCCAAAGTTATTTATTTTATGTATTTAAAGTGAATTTATGATTAGAAACTAGAAAATTAACATAGTTTCATATATCTATATATGTGTTATGATTTTTGTGACATGTGTAGGTCAAAATGAGACTTCTAGAAGACCCTTATGTGGCACTCTAAGGCCAAATTCGAATTTGGTTGGAGAAGATTATGGGATCAAGAGGATATGTGTCTCACTTCCTTGTTGTATTAAAACTCTAAGAGGATATGTGTTTCACTTCCTTGTTGTATTGAAACTCTAAAAGGATATGTGTCTCATTTTTTAGTTGTGTTGAAACTTTAGAAAGACGTGTGTCTTATCATTTCCTATTTTGATTGTAACTCTAAATATGGAGGGAGAGATTCATGGACTCTCATTAATGAGATGACTCCTCATATTTTGTATAAATAGGAGAAGCTTTCTCCTATTATGGGTAATGAGAAAATAGGAGAAAGAGAGAAAGGAATAGAGAGTCTTTTGTAACAAAGTTTAAGATGGAATGGGATGTAGATTTGTGAGGTTTTCAATAAAGAAATTCAGTTCTTTGATTCTGTTTTGATTACAACTTTAAGGAGCTGAAGGATTTCACCAAATTGGTAGCAGAGGGCCCCTGCTATCCAAGGAGGCTTCTACATGCTTTCTAGATAAGTATCTTTTAATTCATGTCTTGCATTATTTGTTTAATTAAAAGATCCCCATTATCTTACAATCATTCGTTTTCTTAAAACGCTCTTCCAACATATCATGATTAGATGAAAGAGATTTGATTGTATTATGTTGAGTTAATTAGCATTTTATGTTTTGCAATTAGATTAAAAGATCATCATTATCTTATAATCATTCTTTTTCTTAAAACGTTCTTCCAACATATCATTATTAGATGAAAAAGATTTGGTTGTATTATGTTGAGTTAATTAGCATTTTTAGTTGCAATTCCTTTCGTTAATTATCACAGTTAGACTTACTCTAATAAACTCTTCCAAAATATCATTATGATGAATAAGGCATAACTGTGGTATTGTAGGTTTTAGTTGCTTATTTACACTAAGTGGCATAGCCATTCTTACTCTTACAAAGCTCTTCCAAAATATCATAACAATGAGTAAGAAATAGCTGTGGTGTCTTAGATTTTAATTGTATTTTCTTTTAGTTTTACGTTTATGTTCAATTGCATTGAATAATACAGCCAGGATTGTTTTACAAACTCTTCCAAAATATCATTCATCATGAACAAGATGGACTGTAGAATTCCATAGACTAGTTGCATGTTAATTTAGTTAGAGCACTCCGGAGGTAGATTACATTTAGTTCAGTTCTGTCATTTCATTTCATTCCTCTCTTCTATAAACTATCTCACCTGTATGGATTCTCTCTTTAAAAACATTTCATTTCATTTTTAAGTTTGATAGAAGATCCTCATTGCATTAAAATAAAAACAATAAGAAAAACACATACAAAGAAGTAAGGAAGAGGTCACTTAAGCACATATAGTGCACCACACTTCATCAGTTTACTAGCCCTGGTTGATAATTTATGTTAGCAATTTAGGACGCTAAATTGACTACACAGTATGTGATCCATTTTGGGCAACGGATAATTATCTTTCAAAGAAACCTTATTCAGATTCCTAAAATCAATGCACAAACGAATCTCACCTATTTTCTTGCGGACGGGCACCAAATTAGAAATCCAATCTGAAAACCTTTTAGGGACAATGATACCAGCCTTGTACAATCGATTCACTTCCTTCTCAATTGAGGGTAGCAATTTCAGATTTATTCTTCTCAACTTCTGCCTGAAGGGTTTTTGATTTGGCTTGATCGGAATGGTGTGCTGGATTATGTTTGTATCATATGTCTTCAAATATGAATAGTCTCAAGCAAATACATCAGAAAAATATGACAACAAACTGATATACTTTGCTTTTACCTGTGGTGGCAATGCTTTGGAAAATTTCACCATCTTTGGATTCTCAGCTGATCCAATGTTCACATCTTCAACTCCCTTTTCGGTTGGCCGCAAGGTTGGTTTTCGGGCCACGCCATCTTGATCAAAAAGCTCTTCTAAAGGTATTAGACCTTTAGGAATGACATTATCCTTCAGTTGCAATACTTCCATCTAATTTACTTGCACATCAGCCTCACCATCATCATGCTCTACATCAATAGAAGTATCTTTGAATTTACCTTTATTTTGCAGAAATTCATCAATTTCTTCATCATCTTGAAACACTTGCCAATACCTTTGATTGTCCGGGACAATCGGACGATGCTTCACATGAATTTCAAATTTGTTGCTATGGTTCATCAGAATTTTCAAATTACTTGCTGCCTTTGCAAGTGCATCTGCAATACCATTCTGAATACGAGGGACACAAGTCAAAGTATAATCTGAAAAACATTTCAAGATATCAAGAACTGCATTTCGGTAAGCCCGCATTCGAGGATGCTTAGCTTGGTATTCACCTTTCACTTGCTTGATAACCAACTCGGAGTCGCCATACACTGCAATCCTCTTAGCATTTAACTTTCTAAGAATTTTCAGACCAGCAATTAAAGCTTCGTATTCAGCCTCATTATTTGAACAATCAAAAGCCAATTTATAAGTCAAACCCTTACATTACTTGGTACCTTGTTTGGGGCGGAAAAAGGGCTGCGTACCCAAATGCCAATTACAGCACCATCATTTCCTACTGCACCATCAAAATCCATGGTCCACAAACCATCTTCATTTTCTTCCAAGTGCTGAAATTCTATTTGCTCTGTTATTTCTGCTTGTTGTCCATCAACTTTTTGCTGTTGTCGGAAGGCTAATTGCTCAGCGGAACTTTCAAGTTTTTGTCTTTCTTTCTTCAAAACCTCTCTGAAATTCTCGGTGATTTTCATAATGTCTTCTACTTCAACTAATTGGCTATTTACATCATTGAAACTATCTGAATACAAAACAAATGATTCTAAATCTGTATGTACATAGTTGATTGGATGATTAACCGGTTTCTCCTTGCTAGTGATCATATACTTCATCTTTTGCTTTCGATATAATTTCCTCATCTGACCAAACATAGGAATAGTAGCATAGGAGAAATCAAGCTGCAATTTTCCTTTTAGTTTCGCTCTCCAAGATCTGGAAAGAGGCATGCAAAATCTAGGAGGAATATCCGCCACAACCACATCCATCAAAACATTTTTAGTAGGAATCTGATCCAAGCTGACCACCAAATCTTTGATAAGCCCAATGCATCTTACTCTACTGGAATCAAAAGAATAAAGATCATGATACTTTCTAGTGATATCCAATCCCAATTTCTCCATGATTGCCCTCGGCATGAGATTATGAGATGCTCCGGAATCAAACATAGCATTGTGTAACACAAAATCATGCAATCTAAGGCTGATATAAAAAGGAGGCACATCACTATCTGGAGACTCACCATCCAATGCTGGACCAAAAATTAACTCAGGTTGATCATCTTCCACATTCACCATATTAGACAATGGATCTAAATTCAAAATTTTTGACACTTGACCCTTATAGTTGTTGTTCTTCATCAACTCAGTCAAAGGAATAGATACTTTTAACTTAGCAATTTCATTTTCTAAGTTAAAAACTGAAATTTTCTCTACCTATTTAGCTGGAACATCCTTCTTTTCAGTTTTCTCCTTTGATACAATTGGTTGATTGGATCTTTCATTTGTTGATGGAGATTTTCTAATAGTGGGATCAGTTATCTCTTTTCCCTTCTTCTACGCCACGGGTGAATCATTCTTTTATGCTGAAACTTCCTTTCTCTTTTGAATTGGATTAATAGGGACATCTATGTTTCTGAGTTAATATTTTCGCTGTTGGGCGGTCAAGGCATTCATGTATTCCCTCTGATACTCATCAGACTCTTCTTCAAGAGCTGTGTCATTTGCCAAGATGAAATCCTCGTCTTTTTGTACAGCTAAATTTTCTGCATACTCCTCATCTTTAGTGATAAAAGTTGGCATATCATCAGGTGTAAAGAAATGATTCTCTTCTCCTATTACATTCTCTTCATCATCTGATTCCAGACCAAAAAAAATTTGCTTTAAGGGTGTCTTCACTTGTTGTTGTACTGCTAGTTCTTGTGCTCGCTGCTCTCTTTTCTTGATTCTAAATTGTGATTGTTGTTGGCCATGGAAGTTAGGATTTATGATCTGCGGTTCAGACTTATCAAGTGTTAATCTTTCAAACATCTTTTCCATCTTCCGAAGCATTTGATCTTATGTGGAAACCTCTTCCTTTATTGCTACTTTCTTTTCAGCTCTCATTCTAGCTCTCCTGGCATTCAAATTAGCTTCAACACTGACTGCAATTTTCTGCATATCTTCTAAAGTAGTTGGACTTCTTTCTCTCAATTGATAAGCCATGTCAGGATCAAATCCATCCGGAAACTTAATCAAAGCAGATCCCCTAGGTGGCTTTATATCATCAGGAATTTCATTGTAAACAGAATTGAATCTAATACAATAGTCTTGGCCAGACTCACCAACATTTCGCTTGATATTATCATACTCGGAAAGGATTGAAAGAGGATCTTTCTACACTTCCCATAAATCCAAGAATTGTCTCTGAAGATTAGCCAATGTAGCAATACTTCTGGGCGGCAAAGCTCTGAACCACTTTCTGACTTCTCTTCCAAAGGTTTGTACAAACAATCTCATAGTCACATTTTCCGCATCGATCTCATGAAGGTCAAAGAAAACTGCCATTCTATCCACATGTTGCTGAGCAGTGACACTTTGAGGAGTGCCATCAAACAATGGAATTTTACTTTGATAATATGTGGGCATGTCATCTAAGTTTTGAGGCAACACGAGAGGTGAAAATTGGGCAGCCATTTCTCTAGGTGGATTTACAACCGGTCTTGGAGATATAGGAGGAGTCGGAGCAGTTGATGTATGAGGTGTATGAGGTGTTGATGGAGGCGATACTATTGCAGATTGTTGATCAGAAGTAGACGGTTGCACTGGAATGGTAGCAATAAAAGGAGGCTCGGTAGGAACTTGTGGACCAGATGTAACTGCGGATGACCCAAGAGTTGCAGATGCAGACTCTATGAACTCAAGAATATTTGTTGCCACAATGGAATTCTGAATATTCAAAATGTAACTGTCAATGGATCTATTAGCCTGTTCAATTTCAAGATATTTGATAAAATATGGATTTATGACAGTAGAATCAATAGCATTTTCAGACTTCGTCTCAAACAACGACAACTCAAATTGTTCGTCAAACTCAAGATCTTCAAGGTACTTAAAAATAGCGGGACATGAATGAGATTTGAATGGAGAAATCACAGGAATTTCTCGACGAAGGATTCTCGAAATAATATTGGGATTTTCATACACAGGAGGTGGATCGGGATCCGGATTTGCTCTGGTATGTCGTCTGGAAGCTAGTGTGTTGAATTATTTTCAAAAATCAAAGGGACAAAACCAACTTGTTCAGCCTATCAAATTTTAAACTCATCATCCAAAATTCTAGAATGATCTGATGTACTAGGGCAATTTAAAAGTCAAGATTTACACTTACAAACTAGACCAGAGATTGACTGAAGCAGCTTTTATCTACTTTCGCTAATTCAAAGCAAGAGCGTTTCGAAGGCTACCTAGCATAACTTCAGGATCCATCTGTAGCTTATAAAATGAATAACACTAACAAGAAAACCATTTTGTTTCCCAGTATGGTCGCCACTATGTTATTGCCTAAATCTACCTCAAGCTGAAGGAAGGCAGAGTCTAGGGTAACATCAAACCACGCTTAATCTAGTAGCTAGCCCTACCAGATCAGGAGAGGGCTCTCTCTGGGTCAATCTCAGCAAGAATAATCAGTGAGGCTTGAGATGACTTGAAATAAAAGCTAATTTTAGGCTAGGTATATATGTAAAAGGGTTTTATTTTATTTTAAGTGTTTTTGTTGGAATCAAAGGGAAGGGCAAATTTTGGGTCCAGGTAATGCTCAGTTTTGCAGAGAGCTGAATGGGGCAAGAAAGGAAATTGTTTTGATGTTTCGAATTTTAATGCAATGGATAGCTCAGACCGGCAAGGGGTTGAAGAGGGAAAGACGCTTTTAGGAATCCTCTTCATATAGTTGAAAACATGGAAAATTAAACAAAACTCAAGGCAGAGCACTGCAAATCTAATGAATTCCACATTTAATACTTGTTTGTTTAACTTAAGAAGAAATGAGAAGGGAAATGATACACATGAAAGATCAGTAAACTTACAATCACAGAGAAAAACACACCATCAAAACATAGAGCCACCTGGATCCCAAAGAGTGCTGCAAACCCTGGTCTATTCCTTTGCCAAAATGCAGAGATGAATGTACAATGAAGCTCAAAGCAATCCCAAGTGTCCAACCCTGAAAATGACTAAGAAAATACAAGATGTAGACAAGCCTAACTCATTCCCATGCCTCTATGGGTCAAGCTCACTAGTTTAGGAGCTGTTTGAACAAGATCTAAACTAAGAACTGAAACATAGGCAGTGGAACAACTTGCCTCTATAAGATAGGAAACAGATTCATTCAGTTACATTTCACTTTTTGGTGAATGAATCTACTTACATGAGTAAAAATGTGCCAAAATTACATCAAAGTCATGAAATTACATCAAGTTACATCAAGAGCTGTACATATGAAGATAAAAATTCAAACTGGCCAAAACTAGGCGAAAAACTGAGTTACTGAGTGAAAACTAGGCCAAATTTCCCAATGCGCCGCACCTAAAATCTCTATGCGTCATGCCACTTTGAGGCTAATTTTGAGGGCCTTCCCGAAGTCCAAATTGAGTGCAGGATAGCTCGTTGGAAATATCTGCCTGTCTACTTTCCAACCCAAGTGGAATTTCTGAATTTGGTTTCCATTTTCCCCTCCAAAAATAAAATCTCCCAACATTGCTTCCTGTGTGTCCAAAAAGTGGCAGAAAGGCCATTTTTAGGGTGTTTTTGACCCTTCAGGCAACCAAAAACTTGTCAAAATCCTTAGGTAATGGGTAGGCATGCATAAATTTTGATGAAAAATCCATAAATATCAAGTTTTACCCAATAGGAGCTACCAATTATAAGCGTGTGCCAAGTGGCGCGACGCGTCGGGCAGGAAAATCTGTGTAAAGGCCAAAAAAATTCAAAATTGACAAAAAGTTTCCCAAATTTCTCGAAATTTGGGCTGAATGGTCCACCATCAAGCACTATGCTGATCCAAAGAAGCTTAAACCAAAATTTGGAGCCTATCATGCCTTTTGCGATGCTTTAGTGCCCTCCTTAGCTTTGCCTTCAGAATTTTGATTCGCGCTTTGCAAACATAATTTCACGCCCAATAATGGTTCTTCATGTGCCTCAACATATTCTTTTCCTTGTTGGCCTTCTCCAACAGCTTCTCCAGATGAATATTGACCCTCTCAAGCCAAGTCTTTCTATCAGCCTCAATCTCTCACTCAATGGATGTCATCTCGGTCTGGCTTCTTTGGGCAGCTTGCCGGTTCTCACGAATGTTTTGCAACTCCATGATTGTTTGCTAATATTCCAACTGTTTATTTCACTGCTCCAGGTAATTTATGATCCATTGGGCTCTTTGCAACTTGACGGTCAATGTGTCTATCTCCGCCTCCTGCTCCTGAATAGTCTCTCTCAACTTTGAGCTTGGAGAGCTCAAATCCTCATCAATCAGTATGAAACCTGTGTCTTGGCATCCTGAAGGCTCCTCATCCTGCATAGGCCTCTTACCTCTATCATGTACCTGTACCTGTGTTGCTGATGACGGAAGCGAGACCCTTTCCACCCCAGGTGGAGATAATACTCGTCAGGCTGCTGCAAATAATCCTCTAGTGCCTCTCTGATAAGTAACATACATCGGTACACTAGTCTCTGTCTCCTGACCTTCATGCTGATATGAAGGTTCACCTGCATCATGAACAACCTCCGAAGGAACCTGAGGAGCTGTGAAGAAATCATTGGAAATGAAATCTTCCCATGAAATACTCGAAGCTGCTTCATGTACAAACTGCCGATTCATGAGTGTACAAGTGATAAATATTATTAAAATCGCTCGCTTCTAGAGTGTTTCATTCCAGAGTGGTCATTCTCTCGATGTTCTGGCACATGAAATAAGGGATTTTCATCATCCTCACCCTGGTGAAATGCATTAATAACCTGATATGATAGGCATAGAGGCGTGAAAACCGGCCCTAACAACTGAAATATCTGATAATGAGTTTCATCAGAGGCGCATAGGAATCCTTTAGGAACCGGAATGGCAACACTCTGCTGAGTTGTCTCACAAAGCTAGGCATGATATATGGTTCATAATGCACTCTGTCCACCTGTTGTCTTTTGTTCCACTGTTCTCCCACATTTGGTATTCTGGTTGCTTGAGAGATTGTTTTTGGTGTCAAAGTGAAAGTTACACCGGCAAGAGTTACCTGACCATCATGTAAATGCAATACAAACAAACGAGCCAACTCCTGATGATAATGGATCCTAGCAATCAATTTCACAAAACTGATAGCATGACTGCTCTCGAAAACATGCCATGGCAAGTGGGCAAGCTTGCAATTCAGCCAATGTGGTCGGCTCTTCTCTCACATGTCTACCACTTTTATGAGGCCTTCTCGGTGCATGTAGCTCAGTGGTGGAATCACTATCTCGGTCATATGATGTATTAGTTTCTGTCTCCATGGTGTTCAAGGTTGATGCAAGGTCTATATTGAATTAGATAGATGAAAATGAGATTTTTTTATGCTTTTGTTTTAGTACCAAATGTATGGTAGTATGGGATGGAATGTAGTGAAATAGGGCAGTGGGGATAATGGGGTTTAATCAAGTGATATTTGCCTTTTGAAAGCTTCTAATTTGATAAATTTAGGGACAAGGGACAGCCATTTGATTTTTTTTGGGAAATTTGGGATTTGGGGAAATTTTGCAAATGGGATAGGGATAATGGGAATGAGATGGGTATGAGTGGCTTTAGGGATGTAAGGGGATAGGAGATGGACTGTAATGATAAGATAACAGTGAGGGGAAGGAAAAAACAAAGTGAGGAATGGAATGATTGACACCAAAATTACTTTCAAAACCCAAAGGAGGCACTTCTCAAAAAGATAATAGGGTTTGGCTTTTGTGTATTCAAATTCTCATAATCAACACCAAGCACAATTTATGGGCAATAGAAGATCACATGGACTTACTTGGAGCAAGAAGGACCGAGTCGATTTGGATTTTTTTGAAGCAAGGGCAAAAATTTATGTTTCGCCTCAATGCGCCGCGCAATCAACCCAGTGCATCGCGCCCTTCTGATGCGCCGCGCTGGAACAAATTAACACAGAGAATATCGGCCCTATGCGCCGCGACCACTGCCCAGTGCGTCGCGCTCTACAACTTCTAAACAATCTGCTCCCAAATCACTTGTTTCACCCTCCACGATTTCTTTGCTCTTCAATGCTATCTCTTGCAACACAAATGGAGTTTTGAATTTGGAAATATCTTATGTATACCAAATATTTTAATTTTTTATTTGAAAACCCCACTTTATAATGTTTATAAAACTTTGACACTTTTTAAATGAACTCTGTTTTTCTTGCTTTTGATTCTTGGACTGAATGATGAGCTTCTTGTCTGTTTTGCAGGGATGGATGGCATGGAGTTTTGGCAAAGGCGACCAGGGCTGAAAATGGAGCATTATTACAACTGAAAACTTAAAAATTACATTGGATTTATTACAAAAGGATAAAATAGACAAAAAAAAATTCAAACAGATTTTTAAGGAAAAATCATTTTTGAACATATGATAATGAAATTTTTGCAATGAAAACTTATTTCAAACCTCCCTCATGTGCCTACTGACATTATTAGACATTCTAATGACCAGATTAAAAAAACCATAGACCTAATGAGACTCAAAATCTAATATGACTCTTTGCCAACTAGGAGACCAAAAATGACTGTAAATGATTTTGATAAACAAAACTAGGCCAGCAGGTACAAGACATTAGGGATATGAGTGACAAGAAATTTCTGTCAGATGATCCATGCTCCTAATGGAATGCAGCTGACTGAACTGAATGAGACACCTAAAATGAAATGCAACGAGAGAATTTGATCTCTGACGGAGGGATGAAGATACCGACTATAACAGGACTTTCGGGTAAGTTCCGCAATTGATTAAATCTAGTTTTCAGGATAAAATATAGGTTAAGTGAGTCCTTCTTGAATGGTATGCCCCCAATCTGTGAAGGTTTCCAACCCAAAAACCTTTAGGGAGTTATTTCCCAAAACAACATAGCCCTCAACCTAAGTCATAGGTCATGCCAAAGATCCCCAAAGTTCCATTACATCATAATGTTGCTTCATCCAAAGCTTCCCACACATACAACATAGTATATGACTTGGCACAGTCTCCTACTACCATGTCAATGATGGAAGTTCTCTAGACGTTCCCATCCCAAAGGAAATCTCTACTATCTACTTTGGGAGTTGTGGATCCTTCAGATGATCGCTTGATCATATTTTATGTTTACAATTCAGAACATGCTCCTCTCCCCTCATCAGTTACTTTCCAAATACCAGTCGCCATTAGAAACACTATTTTTCAGTGGTGTATTATAGACAAAGGTGCCACCAAATGTGTGATGGACGCCAGTGTTTGGAAACAACTTGGGTCACCTAATCTATCCCCATCCACTATCACTTTGCGTGCATGGGACAGTCACCCTTCACAACCCCTTGGCATGTATCGCAATTGTCGTATCACATTTGTTGGCAAGATTTTTTGCATTGACATAGAAGTCATTGATTCCCCCTTGTATTATAATATTATTTTGGGTCATAGCTATACCTATGCAATGTCATTTTTCGCATATGTGGTTCACCGTAAGATGTGCTTCCCCCATCACAGAAAGATCATCACCATCGATCAGTTCAAATATTATGATCCGAAGTCTCAGACATCCCCCGAGTCTACCATATCGTTGATGACCGATAATAAACTTGTCTCGCCTATCACCACTATCTCTCCAAGAGTCTATAAATATTCCACATTTCTTGATGCATACTATGGTCCACATCCTACCCATTCTGAGCCCAACTCGTCCAGTCTTTGCATGTTGCAAGCATCACAGATACTCACAAGCGGTTTGGTACACCCATTCAACAACCAACACCCCTGCAGCCTGTTGTTTTCCACTCGACCTAGCTATCAGGATCAACTCCTCAAGTCCCTGCTCCTTCTGCTGGTGTCTCTCCCCCTCCTTTTCAACCAGAAATTGTTCCTCTGGGCCTTAACCAACTGGGAGCCGTTATGCCAGGTCATTATCCTGTAGGTCATATACCATTTCTATTTCCTCCGCCTGGAATCTTTTCGGTTCCTATCATGGCTACATTGAGTTTACCAAATATGACCCTCGGGATCCCAGTCTGGTACATCGATCCCCCAACAAAATCTCAACCATATCAACTTAAACCATACACTACTTTTACCCTGGTGCAACCAGTCGCTATGACCCCTTCCTTTGCTTTAGTTCCACAGCAACCTCAACAGGAACCCACTCCTGTTGTGAAAGCATCTAGTGAGGGGGGAAAAACCAAAAAGAATGAACCTAAGGACAAGGCTCCCCAAACAAATCCAGCTCCTCTTAATCCTTTGAAGCCTACTCTATTGTGTGCTTTGTGTGATAGTGTTGGGCATGCCACCAATAACTGTCTTGAACTGCCTCGTCTCAAACTTGTGGTCGTCAACACTTTTCCTAACGCCAACATTCCGAAAGTCCATGTCGACTTACTTGAACCTATTAGGAAAAATAAGTCGTTACATACAAATCACCCATGCGCTTTGTGTGATAACTACGGCCACTATTCTCATCATTGTTCTCATCTCGACAATTTTCACGATAGCCTTCAGGCACTTCGTGAAATAGAGGTCACTCATAGTGGATCATATACTCCTCTACTTGTGAATTCTAGATCCACCGCTACACTAGAACATGAGGACTCTAATGCACCCATCATAATCCCTCCCCCCGATGTCAAGATGATGGACCAGACAGTTGTTATTCTATACCTATCATCATATATGAGATCCTCGAAGGAGAACCCCCCAGAGTTCCCTCTAGTGTTTATGTCGAACCTCCCTCATCGAACACCTTGGTCTCAACATCAGTAGATGTTTCATCTACTAGCTCTTTGTCTACCCCTCATGAAAATTCGTATGAGAACCATATCTCACATGATGATGCGCCAGGTAGCTATGTCGCATCATGTGGTCTCCCTTCCTCCAGTTGTCCCATATTCCATTCATATGAAGACATTATGGAAGCAATGACCACCCCTGATTTTCTTTGGGATGATATGCACCATCTTGTGTACTTCCTTCCATGGAAAACCCATTACCAATATGTTGTGGAGTCTAAAGTCTTCATTCATGGGGAATTCGATCAGTTTAAAAATCCCATTCATGTGCCAGATGCTTTCGAACAAGGAAACATGGCCAATATCTCTCCTACCATTAAGATCAACATTTAAGATAAACGAGGGATCGAAGAAAACATTACCTTGGGGGAAAAGTGCACCCCGGAAGAAATTGATGCTTACACCAAGATATTCAAGGAATTTTGTGATGTTTTCACCTAGTATTATTCTGAAATGTAGATCCCGCCATTGTTTAACACCATATCAACACATGGCTTGATGCCATTCATGTCCATCAAAGTTGAGACCCATCAATCCTTCTAGATGTGAGGCCATAAAATCCGAAATTGATAAGCTCAATAAGGTTGGTTTTATCTATCCCATTGAATACACCATATGGGTGTCAAATCATGTTCCCGCTTTCAAGAAATAAGGCACCATTCGTGTCTGCACTAACTTTCGCGACCTGAATAAAGCTTTTCCTAAAGAAAACTTCCCCACACCGTTTATTGACCAAATAATTGATGAGTGTGTGGGGCATGAGATTATTTCCTTTATGTATGGCTTCTCCAGATATAATTAGATAACTATCCATCGTGTTGATCAGATTAAAACCGCGTTCATTAGTCCGTGGGGAACTTTTGCATATAGATTCATGCCTTTTGGTTTAAATAATTTTAGGGACGCCTTTCAATGGGCCATGTATTATTGCTTCCATGACTTGGCTCTTATTATCCTTGCATACCTTGACGATCTCACTACTCACTCTAGGCCTTAGGTGCAGAACATTCATTATTTTCATACCATTTTTCTCTAATGTCGCAAGTATAATATCTGCGTTAACTCGCTTAAATGTGTCTTTTGTGTTCTTTCCAGTCATCTTTTGGGCTTCATCATATCCAAAGACGGTATAAAGATTGATTCTCTCAAACTTCAATCCATTCTTGAACTACCCCCTCCTCGCACCTTACGCCAGTTACAAAGCCTTCAAGGCAAGGCCAACTTCATTTTTCGGTTCGTACCTGAATATGCCACCACTGCGCATGGTTTTCAAAGACTCCTTCGATCTAACATTCCATTTGTTTGGGATGATTATGCTCTGTTAGCACTGGTATTTGCATCCCAACCATCCTGCCTTATTTTAATTTGATTTCACATCATCTTTGTCATTATCATTGACCTCGCTTCATTTTTTAACTATTTTTCCCAAGGGTGCCCAAGTCATCATTGTTCAGAAGCACTAAACCCTAATTTCCTCTCCCACTGAGCTAGGGTTTTCCATGGAAACCAGAAATTTGAGCAGAGGAGGCATAAGGTAGGTCATATCATTAAGTATGAGGTCATTTCAGCCCATAAACATCGTGTCTCCATCATTTTTTGAGAATTCATTCTAAGAGTCAAGTCATTTGCCACTCATAGAATCGATTTTTCTTCAAACTGTGTTTCTCACCAAAAAATGATGAATTTAACAAAAGTGAGAGAGGTTTTTGTCCACCCTAGGTCAAGGAAGAAAAACCCCCTTCATATTTTACACAGGTGTCATGGTCTTACAGAAATTTCAAAAACACAGGTGCCATAGGAGAGTTGCTGCACTTCTGGAGTGACCTTGGGAAAATCAAGTTTTCTCAGAGATGGAGTGTCAAAATCACTTGATTTATATTTCAAATGATAAATATACAAAGATATATTTCCAATGAGCTATAATGAGCTCAATTTGGAGTTGAGGAAGGCCTCCAAATGTTGCTTGCAACATCTCTGCATTTCTGCACCCTCATTCAGCACTTTTTGACCATTTTTGGGAAAATTAAGTTTTCATAAGGAAAATCAACTCCAATAAAAAAACCAAAGGCATATTGGAAATTAGACTTGAAGGGATTTTGAACAAGCTATCATGGGCCAAATTTTGACACCAGGAGGGCCTCCAAATGTGGTCTTCAAAAAGGTGTTTCTTCTGTGTTTTTTAGTATTTTTGCACACATAAATTTTCCTACACACGTAGCGACCTGGACGTCACGCTCTTTTTGGGACCTCCAAATGAAAAATCACCACTACCAGCAGGTTTTTATTTATGTGGAAATAAACCCTAGAAATTTTCAGAGTTTTTGGAGGAGAATTGGTCCATCAAAACCTCAAAAAACCATCAAAATTTCATGTTTCTACCTCTAAATCTGCCTGGTCGTTGCGCGTTTACCAGTCTTGGGAGAACAGGGTTTTGACAGGGAAAATGAGCACCATTTTGAAAACTTGAGGTTGTTTTGGAAAATAGACTCAAAGGGATTTCAATGAGCTATCATGGAGCTTATTTGAACACCGTGAAGGCACTCAAAATCAGCCTTGAACAGAGGTCAATTTTTTTGCCTCAACGCTGCGCGTTTCACAAGAAAAATGTATTTTACACAGTCTTCAGAATTTTTTGAAGTTTCACTCCAGTTTGACTTTTACTTTAGAAAATGAGGAATTTACTTCTGTAAATGGTCAATATGAATGTAAATATCATGTTTTTACTTTTACCTAGGGTAAATACATTAGGTAAGTCAACCATTTGAGGTGTAATGAATCAGTGCATTAGAGATAGGAATGAGTCACTTTTCTCATCCTACACTCTAGCTATCAGTTCAGATTTGTATGTAATATCTCCCTCATGTTATGAATTAAACCCCTATGGATGAGTGGAGGTGGTTTTGAGGTCTATTTATGTCAAATATTCACGGGAGTCAAGGGTGGGAATCAATTTCATTTTGCTTTGTGGATCAAGAAGACTTTGTATTCGGTTTTGGCCATTAATACAAGAGGAGTTGCAGCTATATTTATGGGATACCTGTGGTATTAAATGTCCTTCATTATTTCCGCTTTACTTACATATGTGTGAATGTATTGTTCATTTTTTTTCCATTTCTATGATATGATATTTTATAAGTGTGATATTCAGAATTCATGTTAGTCATTCTCTATTTTGGATAACTAGTCATAATTTGTTTCATGTCTTCTGTCTGAGAGAAATTCATCGTCTATGCTTCCCTCAGCCTTCTTACATTTTTTGAACCATCCCATAACCACTGGCCTCAAGTGATTGACATTGTACCTACCTTGCCCCATTCATCCCTACAACCCTTTTTGTTTCTTTCCCTGACCTAGCCTTTCCTTGATCTATTTTCATTATCTATTGATTTACCCAACCAAACCAAAAATCAAAACAACCCCTTGTACTCATTATCTAGCCTAAAAACCCTAATTTCTCCAGCCCTCCTAGCTGTGACCCTTTTTGGAGGGAGCCCTCTCTGGCATGATAGGGCTAGCTATAAAGTCAAAATATTGGTTTGTGGTTACCTCTGTTGGGATTCCTTCCTCAGCCTTGGGAATCTTGTGGAGTGATAACATACTAGCATCATTGCCAGGGAGGAAAAAAGTCAAATCTTCCCTGGGAAATAACGACAAATATTTAGATCTAATTGTTGATGGTGAACATCAGTTGGACACATATGAAGGCTGAAAAATTCACCTAGTGACTCCATTCACTGAAAGATCCAGAAAACCAACACTTCATGGAGACTCCACTACATGAAGATCAGTAGCTTCAAGAATTTTCAAGATGGAAACTGTTGCAAGAAGGTATGCTCTCATGAACTGGGATCACATTCTAGGTTTCCCAAATAAAATGCCTAAGGTAGATTGGAAAAGGAATTTGCATATGTTTAAAGATGATGATAGGAATGATGCTGCTTTACATCTGGTTAAATTCCAAATACATACACGCAAGTTGAAGGTTGAATTTCCTCAAGATTGTCTTTTAAAGATGTTCATGGATTCTCTTGAAGGAAAAGCATGATCTTGGTATGAAGGTTTTCCACCTGCCAATATTTGTTCTCTTAGAGTTTTCCATCCAATATTTTATGAAGAACACAAAGAGTCCTACCCTTCTTTGTCTTTTGTTAATAATTTTTGTGATCAATTTGAGGTATCGATTCAAAACCTAGAGGATCCTTATGATGATAATGAGTTCATGGATGAAGAGATCTTGGAGGCTTTGCTTGACAATATTTTTTATCACCAAAAAGAGCAAGTGTTTTCTCTCATGGAAGAAAAATATGATGTATATTGTCTTGATGTTCATAAAGACTTCCCACAGGAGAAAATTCTTGCAGCAGTACAACAAGTTGATCAGCCAAAGGTTAAAGAAGATATTCAATATCCTTTTGAATCTTTAGGATAGAAAGAAGACAATTACTGTGTTATCAAAAGAAAACAAAAAGTACTTTCTCCTTTGTTTGAAGATGAGATAGATCAACTCTTGAAAAGTCATATTACAGTCGAAGCTAAAGAAAGTTTGCAGTTTTCACATATTGAAGAAAGTGTTGGTAAAACTTCTTCCATTTTTTAAAATGAAAATCTAAGTTTAAATGAGGACAGTCTTGAAACTAGATTTATAGATCATCATCAAAAAAGACAATCTCCTTTTTCAATGTAAATATTTGATGAAGTTTATCCTGAACCTGATTTGCCTAAGTACGATAAATCTGAAGATAATTTCGATGAGGAGCTTGATGAAACTATATAGGAAATTGTTGTGAGTAAACCAATTTATGATTATGATTCCTTGCAAGGAGATTAGCTAACAGATATTTTTTTCTTTCATGAAGATGATAGGGTTGTCATGTTTTATTATCTTGAATATTTTTTCTTGTTTAAGGATGCCACTTAGAGTATGAATTTGAGAGGAGTATAAACCAGAGAGAGATAAAATGCCAGAGATTGAATCAGAATTTCACAAGCTTGAGGAATTTATAGCCAATACTCAAATAGCAGAAGGTTATACTTCCCCATGCCTTCCTATCAATAAACAACCAAGTGCTCTTTCATATCAGAATGAAGGTAGTACTTGTATTTTTGTTGTCGGATCTCAAGATAAGGTAATGCATCAGTATTTTCAAGATCCCTTTGGCATTCTTTTGCAATCATTGGAGAATATGAATGTTGTTTTGTTTTTCAGCATAAGCCTTGGTTTCAGTTTCTAATGTGAGTTGCCTACATGTACATCATTCTGCCTGCTCGAGGAAAGTGAGAACAGAACTTCAGTAAGTAGCCATCTCCTGGATTGGTTACACTGGAAGGATCATTTCACCTAATCAGAAATTGTGCAGTAGATTAGAGTAGGTTGCTATCATTTCAGTTTGATTTTATTTTATTTTCAGCAAGTGTTGACAGAATTCATCAAGGTTTGAAGCCCGAGGTGAAGGCCCTAAGGCTCTGATGATATCTTAGTGTGGGTTGAAGTTTTCAATATGTTTTCAGTTTCATTTTTAGTTTTATTTTACAAATTGGACACCATTTCCCAATGGATAAGGCATTGATCTACAAATTCAGAGATATGCAGTTCTTGGCACCTCCAAGGAGCCACCATCCCCAGCTGGAGCCAATGTTAGCACTGGTATTTTCATCACACCCATCCCACCTTATTTTAATTTTATTTCACCTCATCTCCATCATTATCATTGACCTCGCTTCATTTTTTAACCATTTTTCCCAAGGGTGCCCAAGTCATCATTGTTCACAAGCACTAAACTCTAATTTCCTCTCCCATTGAGCTAGGGTTTTCCATGGAAATGAGAAATTTGAGCAGAGGAGGCATAAGGTATATCATATCATTAATTATGAGGTCATTTCAGCTGATAAACATCATGTCTCCATCATTTTTTGAGAAGTAATTCCAAGAGTCAAGTCATTTTCCACTCATAGGGTTGGCTTTTCTTCAAACTATGTTTATGACCAAAAAAAGATGTATTTGAAAAAAGTGAGAGAGGTTTTTTTCAATTATAGGTCAAGTAAGAACAACCTCCTTCATATTTTATACAGGCATCATTTTTTTAGATAAATGTCAAAAACACAGGGGCCACAGGAGAGTTGTTGCACTTCTGGAGTGACCTTGGGAAAATCACGTTTTCTCATAGGTGGAGTGTCCAAATCACTTGAATTATAATTCAAATGAAAAATATACAAAGATATATTTCTAATGAGATATCATGAGCTCAATTTGGAGTTGAGGAAAGCCTTCAAACGTTTCCTGCAACAGCACTCTGCATTTATGCACCCTCGTTCAGCATTTTTTTACCAGTTTTGGGAAAATTAACTTTTTATAAGAAAAATAAACTCCAATAAGAAAACCAAAGGTATATTTGGAAATTATACTTGAAGGTATTTCCAACGAGCTATCCTGGGCCCAATTGTGACACCAGGAAGGCCTTCAAATGTGGTCTTCAAAATGTGTTTCTTCTATGTTTTTTAGTATTTTTGCACACAGAAATTTTCCTAAATGCATAGCGACCTGGACGCTACACTCTTTTTGGGTACCTCAAAATGAAAAATCACCACTACCAGAAGTTTTTTATTGATGATGACATCAACCCTATAAATTTTGAGAATTTTTGGAGGAGAACTGGTCCATCAAAAGCTCAAAAACCATCAAAATTTCATGTTTCTGCCTCTAAATCTGCCTAGTCGCAACGCGTTTACCAGTATTGGGAGAACAGGTTTTTGGCAGGTCAAATGACAACCATATTGACAACTTGAGGTCGTTTTTTAAAATAGACTCAAAGGGCTTTCCAATGAGCTATCATGGAGCTGATTTGAACATAGGGAAGGCACTCAAAATAAGCCTTGAACAGAGGTCAATTGTTTTGCCTCAACGCTACGCGTTTTACAAGAAAAATGAATTTTACACAGTCTTCAGAAATTTTTGAAGTTTCACTCTAGTTTGACTTTTACTCTAGTAAATGAGGAATTTACTTATGTAAATGGTCAAGATGAATGTAAATATCATGTTTTTACTTTTACCTAGGGTAAATACATTAGATAAGTCAACCATTTGAGGTGTAATGAATCAGTTCATTAGAGATAGGAATGAGTCACTTTTCTCATCCTACACTCTAGCTATCAGTTCAAATTTGTATGTAATATCTCCCTCATATCATGAATTTTACCCCTATGGATGAGTGGAGGTGGTTTTTAGGTCCATTTATCTCAGATCTTTACAGGAGTCAAGGGTGGGAATAAGTTTCATTTTTCTTTGTGGATCAAGAAGACTTTGTATTTAGTTTTGGCCATTAATACAATAGGAGTTGCAGCTATATTTATGGGATACCTGTTTTATTAAAGTGTTCACATAGTCAAGAAATTGTTGGTAAAACTTCTTCCATTTTTGAAAATGAAAATATAAGTTTAAATGAGGACAGTCTTGAAACTAGATTTATAGATCATCATCAAAAAAGACTATCTCCTTTTTCAATTTTCATATTTGATGAGGTTTCTCCAACCTGATTTGCCTAAGTATGCTAAATCTGAAGATAATTTCGATGAGGATCTTGATGAAACTATACAGGATATTTTTGTGAGTAAACCAATTTATGATGATGATTCCCTGCAAGGAGATCAGCTAACATATATTGTTTTCTTTCATGAAGATGATAGGGTTGTCATGTTTGATTAAGGATGACTTAGACTATGAATTTGAGGAGTATAAACCAGAGAGAGACAAAATGCCAAAGATTGAGTCAGAATTTCTCAAGCTTGAGGAATTTATAGCCAATACTCAAATAGCAGAAGGTTATACTTCCCCATGTCTTCCTATCGATCAACAACCAAGTGCTCTTTCATATCAGAATGAAGGGAGTACTTGTATTTTTTTTGTCGGATCTCAAGATAAGGTAATGTTTCAGGATTTTCAAGATCCCTTTGGCATTCTTTTGCAATCATTGGAGAAGATGAATGTTGTTTTATTTATAAGCATAAGCCTTGGTTTTGGTTTCTATTGTGAGTTGCCTACATGTACATCATTCTGCCTGCTCGAGAAAAGTGAGAGCATAATTTCAGTAAGTAGCCATATCCTGTATTGGTTAAAATGGAAGGATCATTTCACCTAATCAGCAATTGTGCAACAGATTAGAGTAGGTTGCTATCATTTCATTTTTATTTTATTTTATTTTCAGCAAGCGTTGACAAAATTCATCAAGGTTTGAAGCCTGAGGTGAAGGCCCTAAGGCTTTGATGATCTGTTAGTGTGGGTTGAAGTTTATAGTGTGTTTTCAATTTTAGTTTTAGTTTCATTTTAAAAATTGGACTCCATTTCCCAATGGATAAGGCATTGATCTAGAAATTCAGAGATCTACGGTTCTTGGCACCTCCAAGGAGCTACCATCCCTAGCTGGAGCCAATGTTATCACTGGTATTTGCATCCCACCCATCCCGCCTTATTTTAATTTACTTTCACCTCATCTCTGTCATTATCATTGAACTCGCTTCATTTTTTAACCATTTTTCCCAAGGGTGCCCAAGTCATAATTGTTCACAAGCACTAAACCCTAATTTCCTCTCCCACTGAGCTAGGTTTTGCCATGGAAATGATACATTTGAGCATAGGAGGCATAACTTAGGCCATATCATTAATTATGAGATTATTTCAGCTCATAAACATCATGTCTCCATCATTTTTTGAGAATTCATTCCAAGGGTCAAGTCATTTGCCACTCATAGGGTCTGTTTTTCTTCAAACTGTGTTTCTAACCAAACAAAGATGAATTTGAAAAAAGTGAGAGAAAATTTTGTCCATCATAGGTCAAGGAAGAAAAACCTCCTTCATATTTTACACAGGTGTCATGGTTTTAGAGAAATGTCAAAAACACAGGTGCCACAGGAGAGTTGTTGCACTTCTGAAGTGACCTTGGGAAAATCAAGTTTTCTCATAGTTGGATTGTCCAAATCACTTGCTTTATAATCCAAATGAAAAATTGAAAAAGTGATATTTCCAATGAGCTATCATGAGCTCAATTTGGAGTTGAGGAAGGCCTCCAAATGTTGCTTTCAACAGCTCTCTTCATTTTTGCACCCTCATTCAGCACTTTTTGACCAGTTTTGGGAAAATTAAGTTTTTACAAGGCAGATAAACTCCAATAAGAAAAAAAAAGGTATATTTGGAAATTATAATTGAATGGATTTCCAATGAGCTATCCTCGGCCCATGTTTGACTCCAGGAAGGCCTCCAAATGTGGTCTTCAAAAAGGTGTTGCTTCTGTGTTTTTGAGTATTTTTGCACACAGAAAATTTCCTAAACGCGTAGCGACCTGGATGCTACGCTCTTTTCTGGGACCTCCAAATGAAAAATGGCCACTACCAACAAGTTTTTATTGATTAGGACATCAACCCTAAAAAATTTCAGAGTTTTTGGAGGAGAACTAGTCCATCAAAAGTTCAAAAAACCATCAAAATTTCATGTTTCTGCCTCTAAATCTGCTTGGTCGCTACGCTTTTACCAGTCTTGGGAGAACAAGTTTTTGACAAGGAAAATGAGCACCATTTTGAAAAATTGAGGTAGTTTTGGAAAATATACTCAAAGGGATTTCCAATGAGCTATCATGGAGTTGATTGGGACATCGGGAAGGCATTCAGAATCAGCCTTGAACAGAGGTCAATGTTTTTGCCTGGACGTTGCGTGTTTCACAAGAAAAATGTATTTTACACAGTTTTTAGAATTTTTTGAAGTTTCACTCTAGTTTGACTTTTAATTTAGTAAATGAGGAATTTACTTATGTAAATGGTCAAGATGAATGTAAATATTAGGTTTTTACTTTTACCTAGGGTAAATACATTAGGTAAGTCAACCATTTGAGGTGTAATGAATCAGCTCATTAGAGATAGGAATGAGTCACTTTTCTCATCCTACACTCTAGCTATCAGTTCAACTTTGTATGTAATATCTCTCGCATCTCATGAATTCGACCCCTATGGATGAGTGGACGTATTTTTGAGGTCTATTTTGCTCAGATCTTCACAGGATTCAAGGGTGGGAATCAGTTTCATTTTTCTTTGTGGATCAAGAAGACTTTGTATTCAATTTTGGCCATTAATACAAGAGGAGTTGTAGCTATATTTATGGGATACTTGTGCTTTTAAATGTCCTTAATTGTTTCCTCTTTAGTTACATATGTGTGAATGTATTGTTCATTTCTTTTCCATTTCTATGATATGATCTTTTATAAGTGTGAGATTTAGCATTCATGCTAGTCATGCTCTGTTTTGGATAACTGGTCATAATTTGTTTCATGTCTTCTGTCTGAGAGAAATTCATCGTCTATGCTTCCCTCATCCTTATTACATTTTCTGAACCATCCCAAACCATTGGCCTCAAGTGATTGACATTGTACATACCTTGCCCCATTCATCCCTGCAACCCTTTTTGTTTCTTGCCCTGACCTAGCCTTTCCTTGATTTATTTTCATTATCTAATGATTTACCCAACCAAACCAAAAATAATAACAACCCCTTGTACTCATTATCTAGCCTAAAAACCCTAATTTCTCCAGCCCTCCTGGCTATGACCCTTTTTGGAGAGAGCCCTCTCCAGCTTGATAGGGCTAGCTATCAAGTCAAAAGCTTTGTTTGTGGTTACCTCTGTTGGGATTCCTCCCTCAGCCTTGGGAATCTGGTGGAGTGATAACATGCTCAACAATGTTTTTATTCCCTAAAACATTTCTCTCACTTTCACTCCTTTGATTAGTCCATTTACTTTGACAAGGACTTCATCTTGTATATCTCAGCTTCCACCTATTTGGTAGCCTAGGTCCTCATCTAGGAAGATGCTACCAGGATCGATCATGTGATTTATTATGTCAATAAAAACCTCACTGGTCCCCTTGTGTCCTACTCTCACGAAGAGAATTTGGCACTGGTTGTTGTGTTCTCAGTCAAAAAACTTCGTCATTATATCCTTACGCGTACCACCAAGGTTTTGAATAATTCCAACCCAATGGATTTCTTGTTAAGTGAACAGATCATTAATGGGAAATATTCCCATTAGATTGTTATTCTCCAAAGATTATATCTTGAATTCATCACACCAAAGAGTATGAAAGTTTTGGCCCTTACCGAATTTATTTCTTAATTTCCTACTAGTGTGCGTGATCTGCCGGTTAATGATGATTTTCATGATGAAAATTTGTTTGCCATCACTTCGGATGATCCTTGGTATGATGATATCCTTACATATTTTCCAACCCACAATTTCTCCCCCCCCCTCAATCGTGATAATCGACGATGTATACGTCATCAAGCCCCCCACTACCTCCTCATCGGTGTCGATAATGTCCTATGTCATTGTCTCACTCATGCTAAAGTTGAGCAATCCTTAATTCCTGTCACAGTGGCGCTTGTGGTTTTCACCTCTCTGGTATGGCCACTACCCAAAAAATCATGTGTGCTAGTTATTTTTTGCCTTCTCTCATCATCGATTGCATTGAGGCAATCAAAAAATGTTCCAATTTCCAACTATTTTCCCCAAAGGAAAGATCTCCACCGGCTCCCCTCCATATTTTCATATCAGCTGGTCCTTTATTTAAATGGGACATTGACTTTATGGAGTTTCGACCCCCATCTGCTAATAACCACAAGTATATTATGTGGTTGTCGACTATTTCACCAAATGGGCTGAGGCTATGCCAACGTTCAATAACATTATGGGTACCATGGTCCTCTTTTTATTTAACCATGTTATTGCTCGATTCAGCATTTCAAAACAATCGATTTCCAACCATGGCTGATATTTAGAAGATGAGATATGGCATGAGCTATCCTCTCTGTTTGGCTTTGAGCGCCAATATTCATCGTCTTATTATCCCCAAGGAAATGGACAAGTTGAAGCGGAAAATAAAATCCTTAAAACCATGATTCAACAGACAATGAATAAGCACAAAACCAACTGGAAAATTGTGTTCTTCCCATCTTTGTGGGACTATAGAACTTTGGCTAAAACCTCCACCGCATTTACTCCTTTTCACCTTATCTTAGGAGAGGAGGTCATCCTACCAATCAAGTGTGAAATCCCCTCCCTTCATCTTGTCTTCAAACTCCTCCTACACACACAACCTTTAGATCAAATACTTATCATGCTTGAGTGTGCCAATGAGGATCATCGTGTTTCATTGCAAACCATTGAAGCTACCAAAAAGCGCATCAAATCCTAGTATGACCGAAAATTCCACCCTCATACCTTTAAGGAAGGTGACCTTGTTCTTGTGTATGACCAAGCTGATGATGTCCTAGGGCATGGTAATTTTGAACGATTATGGTTAGGACCTTACATCATTCGTAAGGATTTCGTCAAGGGGGCATACCTTTTAGAGGATTTTGAAGGCAAACTTGTTCCTAACCTTCGTAATGCACTCTACCTCAAGAAATTTTACCCATAACATTTCCCATTGAAATGTGTGTATATTTCTCTATTATGCATTTAGGTACCCTCCATTCATCCCCATCATCCAATTCGTTGTCTTCTTGCGTCTTTCATATGTATCCATCATCCACACCATGTATCGGTTATGCTGATGGTGCGAGTCACTCCTCCAAGAATGTACCCTCGGTAGCTGGGGCCAATTTTACCCCTTTGCATTTGTTAGTTCACTCCAACGACGTCTGCATCGGATCTGCCACCAATAACCAGGTTGAATATGATGTTGTAATAGTTTTTTTAGCTAGTTCCCTTCATCATCACATCCTTTACCTTCATGTTCGTCTTGATTCCTTGCTACTTGTCATGCAATTGAATGGTGTTTATCATGTGCATAATCACTTCCTATTTAGAAAATATCTATGATTTAACCCTTTGGCACGTGAATTTCAATCCATTACATTCATTCATGTTCCTAGAGCCCAAAATAACTACATATATACCATTGCAAATAACATATTGTATTGGCATTTATCACATGCATATAACAGAATAAAACCATAATATAATCAAATGGCGAACCAAAATCGTCATATATAAAAGATGCATAATCATATTATGTATCGTTACATAAAAGAAATAAGTGTTTTGAGCACACAACTCTAAATACATCTGGCATGGCCATAGCAAGTTACATAACTGAAAAAGTGGGACCCACATGTCCCTATCCCTAATCACTATCTGGAGACTCCTAAGCCAACGACTCCATACCACCATCTCGTAGATCTCGAATGTCCTGATCGGCCATTGCGATGTGTTGCATGATGCCTCGCCAATCTTAGGGAAGACCTGTACACTCATCCGTATACCAATATTCTAGCTCGTGCCACCCATGCTCTGATACCCCGGTCAGTACCACATCGCATCTACAATGGATTTCCTCCAGCAAAGCATCATTATCTAGTCTCTGGTGGGATGTCGATCCACCCTGATCTGCAGCCCTAGGCATTGTGACTCGTCCTCCATATCATGGTGGTTTTACCAGTGCTATATATACATACCATAAGTTTAAGAATCAGTACCACATACATATTCTAAAAAATTTAAATGCAACCATAAATATAGTAAATTTCACTTACCATCTAGACCCCATTCTCGTCCTGGAAGTAGGGGCAAGTCAGGATCGCCCTGATAGTTCATACCATTATGTGGATAGTCGTCTATGTAGAGTGGGATCTGATCCCAATGAGAAATAAAAATATGGTCGGAACACCCGTATGACTCCCCCTCCTCCACCTCGTCATAGTAGCTTCCCCTAGTGGCGCATACTGGGCTCCTGTTTCCCCCATCCTGGATCTACACATGTGAATGGATGGTAGGGATCTTCTCAAAGAAGAAGGAGCACACAACTGTCCCAAATGAACGGTTCTCATTCACCTGTCACCTGCATAGTGTCGACTATCGTTTCAACTATGATAAAATCATCTGGGCCCACCCGTAGTAGTTCCCTCCCAAAACACTCTCTACCAACATCATCTTCCCTCCAGTGATGTGATGAAAAGCATGGATGCCCAAGATCCACACCACTTCTGTGGTGACAACCCGTGTCTCTAAACACTCCAGGTCATTGATCCTAATGGTCATGCCCTTTGCATGACCACCACGTTGACAATGGCACTCCACGAACTCTCTTATCGGCCTCCCATGAGGGAGTCTGGATAATTTGATACTTCACCCGGAAGCCATTTTTTCCATGAAGTTTCACTTTGCCACCAATTCAAACCTAAATTTCTTCATATGAGCCGCTTGTACTTCGGTACCACTTTGCCTTGGCACTTGTCGCCTCATGTGTTGATTTTCATCATGATCAACCATTATTTTCTCATGTTTTTATGGTCCCCCTAGGTCTATCATGTGTGGCAGCATCATCGAGTCACCCTTGTTCAAAGCATCCGAGATGAGTCATCCTTGCATTCATGGAGTCTTTTCTGAGTCCCATTATGTCATATTACATTATTCCATCCATATTTGCATCGTATCATCCTGTGTTGCCCATTTTTTCCTTCAGCTATATTTCCCATCATCATCCCCTCCAAAATTGAGTTATTCGTTGTCAGGTCAACCATGCATTTTATGCTCTTAAAAGGGAAGTCGTTCATCCACCTCTCATTTTCCATTCTTTTAACATCATCACCGGTGTCATTCCATCAATCACTCTACTATGATTCCTCGTGCCTTAGTTGAGGATTCCTCATTTCCTCAACTCTGGAGGACCCTCTTATGTTGACTTCAGCACATTCATTCTAGAAGAACGATCTAGAGTGCAGTGTACCTTGGTTTCAGCATCCATCAATGTTTGGTTCCCCGGATCAAGCAAAGGGAAACATCATTTCCCTTTGTCTTGGTTATTTCTTGCGTGCTCGACCCCAACTCATTATCGCATGATTGAGAATCATACATTTGATAGTCCGGTGATCCATCATATTGTGCCAATGATTCTTGGGTGTGTGTGAGATGGCTCAGACCTCCTAAGGGGGTGGCCCTTAAGGTAGCTCCCCACATGCCC
Source organism: Pinus albicaulis (assembly GCA_034641835.2). Lineage (NCBI taxonomy): Eukaryota > Viridiplantae > Streptophyta > Pinopsida > Pinales > Pinaceae > Pinus > Pinus albicaulis. The sequence continues at coordinate 846,854,855 of CM076569.1, read as the reverse complement.
AGACGACCTTAGATTATGTTATAGCCTTAGATGTAGTTCCACAGATTTTATGGGTTCGGTTTCCATCACTTGCAGCGCCCATAGCATATATGTTTCATTTAGATGATCCATCCATATATTCAGAGCCCTTTCATGTTCAACAGGGCTTCTTTGGTTGTGGTCCCCCCCTCCCCATGTCAGCTTTAGGGGAATTATATCTCATGTACTCAGTTGTTGTTGTATTTAGCCCTGCCCTATATTTTTCTAGGCGCATTATGTATATGGGATCCATTGTATTATTTTTTGGCCCATTGATGCCAGCATGTCATGCATCATGTATCATGTACTTTGTAGCTCAGTCCCACATTGTTGGGCTCATTATTATTCTTTTTACTAAGTTATCTCAGTGAGTATGGGTATGCCTCCCCCACATCATTAAGATCATGTACTCCACAATAAAAGGATACTTATGTTAGTTAGTAGGTCTTGCCCCCTCTATTTCTATCATTCCTCGCTTCGCTTCAGTTATGTCTCTCTCTCTCTGTGACTCCCCTTTGGTGTCTAGTGATTGTGTTCTTACCACGTATTTCGGTCATACGATTTTCTCCTAATGCGCGTACATTGGGGGGCAATATGTTATCACCAAAAAATGATCTTATAGCCATTTCTAACTAGGTGGATCGAAATACACCATGTAAGACCAATTTTACCATAATAAAATTTCTTTCGCTATAGGAAATAATTTGATAAACCATAGTTTATTAAATTATTTATCGTTAAAACTAGAAACCCCATGAGGAATAATTAAATGAATCATTATATATTTTATTTTCCTCTAGGAATAAATAATTAAATCATTATTTAGTTAATATTCCTTGTCTCATTTGACCCAATCAAGAGAAATAATTAAATAAATCATTATTTATTTGATTTTTCTAGGAATAATTAATTAAATCATTACTTAGTTAATATTATTTGTCAAATTTGACTAAATCACCGAGGAATGATTAAACAAATCCTTATTTATTTATTATTCCTTAACCACATCCTTGAAATAATAAATAAATCATTTATTTATTTATTATTTCTAAATAAATGTATTTAATCAATTTAAATATATTTTCCCTCCAAAAAATATAATAAAATATTCCAAGCGGTTAAGTTCTAGATTGTGGTTAATAATACTTATTATTATCCATTTTCAAGAATAACCCAATATTTTGTTATAGATAAGAAGGTTTTCCATCCATTCCTCACCATGATCACTATCATCATCGTTATTATCATATTTTAGCAATCGAGCTCCCATCTCAGTTTAACACACATTTTTTGGGTTTCACACATCAGAGAGAGAGAGATCTAGATATTGAAGCAAAGAGGAGAGCCAAAGGACCCATTCCATTGAGGGGGATCTGTAACCATTGTACAAGTCTGTTTCACCAGGTGTAATAAAAATATTTTTCATTCTAAAGCATTTTGTCCATGCTTGGGGTTTTTACATTAGTTCTTTATTATTGTTGTTTAATGCTTTGTTCTGCATAGATCTATTTTTTTGCAATTTTTCTTCTATTTTTTTATTACAGATCTGAAGTGTCAAACAGCCATATCTGATATTAGGGCCATTAGTCACTCATGGCTTAAGTGAAGCCTTTCTGGTACACTTTCCAGAAAACATCACACTAACACTTCCTACCAATGGTCAAGTTCTAAAATGATTCTCCACCTAAATATCATCTAGATGGTTAATCTATACATAAATAATTTGGTTTGTTGTTTCTTTACATTTCCGCATTTTTGTTTTTTACTTGATTATAGCTAGTTTGGTTTAAAGTTGATTTTTGTTGGTTTATTGTTTTTCATTTTTGCAAGTAACTTTCTCCATATTGAACACTAAGTTTTATTCTCCTTTGAAATATATTCTTATTGCTATATTGTGTTTTATTCTTATGACAAGGCACACAACTTATTGGAATCATTGAAATATATATATATATATATATATATATATATATATATATATATATATATATATATATTGTAAGCTTGGCAAGACTACATCTTCAACAAGTCCAATATATCACCCATATTAGGGCGGGGAATTGAATCAGTGACTTCACATCAAGGAGTGCCTTAACAGAGCACCCAATCACCGTCTATCCAAGACCCGATGGACCATTCAAATATATTTTAATCCAACAATCAATACACTAGTATTTTTGTGTGTGTGTGTGTGTGTATATATATATATATATATATATATATATATATATATTGTAAGCTTGGAAAGACTACATCTTCAACAAGTCCAATATATCACCCATATTAGGGCAGGTAATTGAATCGGTGACTTCACATTAAGGAGTGCATTAACAGAGCACCCAATCACTGTCTATCCAAGACCCAATGGACCATTCAAATATATTTTAATCCAACAATCAATCCACTATTATTTTTGTATTTTTCATGCCACAATCCAATGATTAATACTTAGGTTATGTGGTTGAACACAATATAAATAGAATTTGAGCATGAGAAACTCAAATATGGTTATAGTTAGATCATCGGACACCTTCCAAGTCCCACTCACTTTCACATAAATAATGACCAATGTTTAATATACAAGCATATAGATCATCCAAGGTATGATTATATAAGGAAGGCATTTATCATAAAATAGGTATATTAAAGCAAGCCTCCCTAACAACTATTTGTTGAGAAATCGGGAGGCTTCCAAAAATTATTAGATTTATATTTCATGGATAATTATTTTTGAATTATGTTGCATCTTTTAAATTAATTATGTTCTTCTTCATCAAATAATTATCAAATGAAAAACATGAAGATCACAGAAATAAGAGGAACACAAGATATAGGCTCCACGCCAGGGAAAAACCCTTCCAAGGGGAAAAACCCATAATATTCTCTTCTTATATAATTAGATAAAATGAGATATCCAATACCTTTTCACCCTCTAGAAGCCAAGTAAAGTCCTTCTTCAATTCAAATTTCGTCCCTCCTCTTTTCTCTGTGAAAAATTCAGATAAGATGCTCCAAATTGTATCTCTCAAAATGAGCTCCAAAATTCTTCTATTTATACTTGTCGAGAGGGGTGTGAACATTCATCTCTCTTGGGGCAGATCCTACATGACAGGCAGGGCTAAATTGGTTTCTAGAGGGAATTTTTCCCAAAATACATAATTAAAAAATATTTTACCTTTTCCTTTACAATAGGTCCAAATAGGACTTTGAATCTTTGACTCAAGAAAACCTAGAAGCATGAAGAACATGCTTATATAAATAAAATAATAATTCTTGAGCATGAAACCCATTCTTTGAAAAATAATATTTATTTTTCTTCTTTTGAATTTTACATCAAATATATAATGACATAAGTAAAATGATAATTATGAAGACCAAACCTAGTTACATTTTCCAACACTCCCTCTTAACTAGGGAGGTATTCATAATTTCATAGTTGGTACAATGATACTTCTCAAATTGAAATATTCTCATAAGAAGTGTCATATCAACATCATAACCAGCATATACTATTTTAGGGATCTAGATACCATCTAGGCTATGGCTAAGGTATCAACTCAACAGGGATATAGATACCATATAGGCTACTTGCCAAGGTGCCAACCCAACAGGGATCTAAGTTCCATCTAGGCTACTGCCAAGGTATCAACCCAATAGGGATCTAGGTGGCATCTAGGGCCTAGGCTATGTGTCAATACACCAACCCTAATAGGGATCTAGGTATTGTAACAACCCCTGGTTGATTTTCCATGTAAAAAAATATAAGACCAAGGTAATGGGACACGTATTCCAAGCTGAATTGTTGGAAAAAAAATCCTAGTGGGTGTCACTTTTTGTTTATTTGTGGCTAAGGAAATTGGCAAAGGAAAAGTGGAAATAATTAGAATTTTAGTTATGAAATAAAGGAAAATAGCAGAAAAGGGAGATGAAAGGTCACATATTTGCATGAGGAGGAAATTGAAGAAAAATTAAGAAAATAGTGGCCTTAATGATAAAAATGCTTTTGAGGATCAGTTCAAGGTTTTTTTATAGTTGAGCCTTTTGACAGTTTTTGGGTGGAGATCTCTTCTATTCTCTCATACTCTTGCACACTTAGATCATTCTTGGAGCATGCTTGGAGCACTCTAGTATTCACTTGGATTTGGTAAAATAAGGAAAAGGAAAGCATGAAAATGCAAGGGAACTGTTGGATCAAAAGCTACAGCTGGATTGCTTTGTAGGTAACAAATTGCACGTGTGATTTCCTTGATGATTTATGGATGTATGGTATATGCATGTGGTTTTATGGTTATGTGCTTTCATTGATATGGAGGATTTTCCGGATTGACAATGGTTTTAGCCTTGCCTTGCCATTTCCTGGATAGTCATGGTGTTGTGGGTTTTTCCAATTTATTGTTTTCTGGTTGATGCTCATAATTCCTTATGGATGTGAGTCGGAAAAAACACTCTAGAAGCCCTAAAACAACTTGGGTTGAGTTACTAGTCCTGGAGCCTAAGTTGGGATAAATTCTCTAGAGACCTTGGTGGGTTGAGATACTAGTCCCTTGATCCGCGTTGGACAAACTCTCTGTAGCCCTAGAAGGTTGTGTGTTGATTTACTAGTTCCTAAAGCCGACAACTTGGGTGGGGACCAATCTAGTTGGTGTTAGTGATGTCCAGTTGTGAGGTGTAATCATTGGTTGAGGGTGTAGGTGGTTTGGCCTCTGGAAGCCCTGGTTTGGTTTTGTTTGGTTTATTCCATGAGATCCCACATTCATGCTTGGAATATGGTATGGGGGTGATTGGCTGAAAAAGAGATTTGGTTTAGGCCAATCTATGGTCGGGTGGTACGTGTAAGTCCCCAACTTGGTTGGAAATTTCATATGTTAATAAGAGGAATTTTCTATTGTGATATATGAGCATATTTATTGATTGTGATGGTGATATTGTGGTTGATTTTCCATGGCTTCTATGTTGGTTATTTACTAGTTATATGTCGGTTACATGAAGTATCTTGACATGTTTGATGAATATATGAATGGTTGATGAATGCATGGACTAAAAAGTGTTATTGCATCTAGCTAGAGAAGGTGTTTAGTATTCTCAGTTATTCTTAGGTGAATATTATCAGTTTATGATCATATATGCATTCATGACTTGTATCTTACATGTTCGTCATATGTTTGATGAAATAATTATCATCGTTAGGCTTGATTATGTCAAGTTCTTGTTCAAGTTTGAATTTTTATCTTGTTCTTATGTCATTTATGATTTTGTAAAGTCTTGGGAAGTTATGAATAGTGGTATGGAGGCATTTTCATGCATACGGTTGGGGGTTAAGTTGTGAGAAAAGCAGCCCCGACTTAGGGTTTGGTCACCTAGGGTGGTTTTTTGGCCCCTTAATGTCTTGTAGCCCTGAGGGATGTTGTGAGTTACCAATATGTGGTTATTTGGTAGGCCCCACTTCTTTAGTTGGAGCTTCGAGGTTGGATCATGTCATAGTAACTCTTTGTTCCATGTTTACCTTGGCAAGCTAGTGAAATTTGGTAAATTTGGGAGGGGTGGTTACAGGGTGTTATCAGAGTGGGTTTTCGCTCTCTTTGGGTGATGTATGGTACATTTATCCCATCCAGCTAAATGCATATGGTTATGCATGCATAGTAGGTCATATATGAATCGTGGTGGTCACTATATGTTTGTGTCATCATGATGTTGTTGGTATGTTATGATGTTGATATGTTGGCTAAGATGGAACAGGAGATGTATATTATCAGAATGAGGTTGCAGCACTGGAACTCAAGGTAATAACAGATCATCGTATAGGTTTCTATATTTGGCATACGATTATGATGGTTAATGATTGTTATATGCATTTTTTTCACTCTATTTTTTTTGTGGTTACATGCATGATAGATGCTAGTTGATCATTGTGGTCATATGCACATGCGTCGAATGGTCATGAATGGTAGTAAGTTGTTGTTATATGCATTGCGGTCATACACATGATGATGATGTTCATTGCATTTAATATATTGATGTTATATGTATCGTTCTAATCTAGATTTTCCGGTCCAGATGGTTATGGTTATGATATTCAGGTATGAGTCAATATATTTGTGATACTGTGTCGTACTAATCTAGATTGACTTGTGTAGATGTGATAGCCTCCCCTGAGATACATTGAGGTATGAGTTTGATTATGCGATTTATTTGGTTTATCTAACATGGTATGTTTATAGGTTGTTTGAATGTTTGATTAATTGCATGATATGATTATGTGTCTATAATATTGCATGAAGAAATGATCTTGTTTTAAGACAGTTGTACTAACATAATGTGTGCTAAGACAACTGACATCCACCTGAGTGAAAGATGGTTCTAGTTCTATTATTATGACTAATGACTATGAGTTAATTATTGGTTATGATATGGTTGTTAGTCTTGGTAAAGGTTGATTTCAAATTAATATACATGATGTCTTGATCTTTAGAAAATGTGGCTGATATGTGTGAAAAATTGCAGGGTAACATGCTTGGTATTAGTGCAACAAGGTAACAGTTGATTTATTTATATAAATAATAATTGGGTGATGTTATAACAATAATAAGACTCAATCGCAACAAGGAAAAAGGTAAAATAAATGAATTGGGTGAGAATTAATTTGGTTATGTTTGGAAACCACAATTCCAAACTAATGAGTGCTTTGCATGAATACAAGAAGTCTTCTTAACCTTGAATTTGTCTGATATTATGTGGATATGTGATATATTCATGAACATGCAATTGACAGGTATAACAATAGTTTCCAATTATGGCTAGATTCGTCAAGGAATTAGAGTTCCTTGAGAGTTGATATATGTGCAGGTGTTCATATACTAGCCAACTTGCTTGATACAACAAGGTAAGGTAACTGGTATATTTTTATGTTTATTTATGTACTGACAGTTGTGTGTTTATGGCAGTATGATGCAGGGAATTGTATGGCAAAAGAGATTTCCATGAAATATTCAAGAAGGCTCTAGTTGAGCTTTCCCTTGGGAGCATTGGGAACCCATGGGGGTTGAGTAATGGTGTATGTTGAAAGTTGTATGCTTTCAATATTTTGTGATTTTTTTGCATTTGACATGTGATTTTGATTGTGCCTGGTGTATGGCCATGCCACTTTGTTTGTGGTGTCATATTTCTATTGGTTTTTCATGGTTTTCTTCTTGGTTCCTTCTTGTTTTTGTATTTATGTTTTGAGGGTCTTGGTAATTGGTTGGGGAAAGAGGAAAGTTATCAGAGCTCAAGGGAAGATAAATGAAACCCAACATGTAATGTAAGACTTGGATGAAGCTCGGTGCATGTATAAGGGTAGTTGAAGGCAATAATATGACAATCAGTTGGGTCGGTTGTGTCCATTGGAGTAAATGGGTGGTTGTTGGACAATCATGAGAAAGGTAAAAAGAAAGTTAAAGTGAATGGATTTGAGGTATCATATGCCTTGGCTATGTTGGTAATTATTGTTCTCAGTGTTGTGCATGTGTTGCACAGATAAAGGGAGTTCCCCTAACCTTGACCTTATGATATTTGGTAATTGTATTGTGATCATGATCATGCTAACGTTTATGTTTATATGTGTGTGTTTGTGTGTGTGGGTATCGTTGTCTGAAAGGGTCGTAAGGGATCATGATTTTTTTATGATAATGTTTATATGTATATATGTATGTATGTATGTCATTGTCTTACAAGGTCGTCATATATCATTCTTGTGGAGGAATGATTGCTTATGTAGGTGAATGGCATGAAGAGGTTCCTAATTTACGAGGAATCAAGTGGGAAGAGTAGCCCTGGCGGATATATGAGGTTAGTATCAGGTGGATATGATTTGATATTATATGCTTATAATATTCCTATGTTTATGTTATGGACAGGAAATGTTGAGGGATACATCAGAGAAATGAAAGCAGTGTGATCTGCGGCATGTTGGGACAAGCATGGGTACTCGAAAGACACTAGAAACTATGTTTCTTCATAGAGACAGTGTGGTCTCTAGATGTGTAGTACTATTTTTGTGTATATTTTTTACAAGTTGTACCTGCGGTGTTGTATACATGATGTATATTTGGTATTGTCTATAGTTGATGTTGTGTACATGTCGGATATGTGATTTTGTGTAGATGGTGTTGTGTACATGTTGTATATGTGATGTTAAGTAATGTGGTGCAATTTACATGTTTTACATATGGTGTTGTGTACATGTTGTACATGCAGTGTTGTGTGCATGTTGTACATGTGGTGTTGTATGCATGTGGTGATGTGTACATCTTGTACATGTGGTTTTGTGTGCATGTGGAGTTGTGTACACATTTTGCGAGTGGTGTTGTGTACACATTTTCTAGGTGGTGTTGTTTACATGTGACGTTGTGTACACGTTGTGCAGGTGGTGTTGTGCACATGTGATGTTGTGTACATTTTGTGCACATGTAATGCTGTGTACATGTTGTGCAGGTGGTGTTGTGTACACATTGTGCAGGTGGTGTTGTGTACATGTTGTACATGTGGTATTTTGTATATGTCGTACATGTTTTGTTGTATATATGTGGTATTTTTTTATGTGTATTATGTAGTCGTTATATCGTGACATGTGTATTCGTTTTGTTGTACTCTATGTACTTATATGTATTGTGTTGTACATTGGGTGTAGGAGTATGCATTTTTTTGTACACTGAGTGTAAGTGTATTTGTTCTGTGGTATATCATGTGTAGTTGTATGTGTTTTGATGTACACTATGTATTTGTATGTGATTGAAAAAAAGAGAAGGCATTGGGTTCTTTCTAAGTATGGAAACCGATTCAGTGTGTGTATAGAAAGGAAAAGGACAAAGGTAGAAGCAAAGAACCCATTGAAATATAAGTATCATTATTTTATTTCAGTTTTAATTATGCATCTTATTTATGATGGTTACATGTGATATATGATTATGATTTATTATGGTTATGTTTTCATCTAACCGGATGTGATATGTTTATACATGATGATTTGGTCAAAGAGCTAGTTTGACTTATTGTGATAGTAAGTAAACGGAATTGCAGGTGTAACTTATTGACGAGCCACCAGTGAGGTATGATTTGAATTTATTTTAATTCCTTTTTAGTATAATGGAAATTATGTGCTTGGTACAGGAAAGCATGGAAAATTCTCGGGTTTGGGTGGTTGAAATTGACTGTAAGAATCCGAAGTAGCAGCAACAGGAATTGGAACACACATCAGTATATTGGTAAAGCATTCAGGAGTAGGGCCATTGTGGGACACTGGTGGCCAATAGTATCCAATGATTTCCATGATGGATATGATGGTTTTGAGGCAAGGATATGCCTTGATTTTTGGACCTTCCTATGTGAGGAAACCTTGCAAAGGGATGGATCGCCCGGAAAGGGGATTTCGGGGAACTAGGAAGATGAGTGACTCTCTAGAAGTTTAGAAATCCAACCTTCCATGTTTGCCTTTATCCTCCCTCCTTGCATCCCATCTAAGTACTATGTCGCCTTGCCCGAAGACTCTTTCTTTGGCTTTCCTATCAAATAAACTTTTCATCTTATCTTGATAATGGAGAATTTTATGTTTAACTTCTTCTCTTTCTTGGTTAAGTTCAATGATCTGATTGATTCTTTTTTTTAAATCATCTCTCTCCTCATAGGATTCCTGCAAGATCTTCATCACTGGAAAAGGTAATTGATTGGGAAAAATGGCTTCAATTCCATATACTAATTGAAATGGAGATTTACTAGTAGCTCTTTTAGGTGAAACTATGTTTTCCTAGACTGCATATTTCAAATGACTATACCATTTCCTTTTGTGACCTACTAACAACTTTTTAATCACCTTAATGAAGATTTTATTTTATGACTCTTCTAGTGCATTCCCTTGTGGATAGTAAGGTGTATAATGATGCAAATAAATATGGTATTTATGGAAAATTCAATCATTTTATAGAATTTAAATCTTGAGCATTTTCTGTAATTAATTCTCTTGGACAACCAAATCTAGATAGAATATTTTCCCTGATAAACTTCATAACTATAGAATCAATTGTGTTTCTGACAAGCATAACTTCTACCCACTTTGTGAAATAGTCTATTTTTTTTAGGATCCACCTATGTTGATTGTTATATGTGGGATTTATTTCACCAATAAAATCTAAACCCCACTGCATAAAAGGATCTTCTACTAATACATTAATCAAAGGCAAAGAAGATAGTTTCTATTTACGTGCAAAGCCTTGGAAAGGAATGCAACTCCATACCTTTAAACCAACTTGAGAAAAAAGATTAGGCCAATAGGATCATGTCCTCAATATCTTGTGTGTAGTTACCCTCCAAGCATAGTGACATCCACATACTCCTTCATGGAACTATTAAATCACTCCCTCTATCTCGCTTTTAGTTAAACATAGAAAAATAATATTCAAAATATCTTTCCAATACAAATTTGCATTAGCTATACGGTATTTCATGGAATTAAGTCTAAGAGATTTGCATTGATTCTTTGTAAATTTAGGAGGACAATTGAAACTTTGTAAAAAATGAATAATATCCTTATACCGATCTGATAGAATAAATTTGTCATGAATGTGCAAAGGAAGTTCTGGTTGGGTTGAACTGAAAGAGGGTTCTTGTGGATTCTTCTTCCCTTCATTAGGAGAAGTTTCTTGTGTATTCTTCTCCACAACTGTATCTGATAGTTTCTTAGTTGAATTAATACCCAATACTTTGCAATTTGATTTTGCTATAAATATAGCCAATCCTTGTGCTTTCACTAGCTTTTTTGGTTTTATGTCCAAATAAAACTCTATAAATTTAGCTATCTACCTTCCCCTTTTCCCATCTATATCAAGTTGAGTCAGTATTGTTTTTACTGCATTGTTGGGAACATATTTTGTTATTTTAGAATGCAATACATAGGTTATGAAAGCCTTCAAAGCCTAAAATAAAGTATAGGTCTGCTTTTCAATAATATCATACTTTATTTATGTATCCCTCATGACTTTACTAAATAAAACAATTGGATGCTTAGAATAATCTTCATTCTTCTGTAGTAATACAATTTCTATTGTGTATCTAATGCAAAAAAGAAAATACTAAAAGGATTTGAGTAGTCTAGACTGGCTAACACTAGTGCTTTTGGGAGTGCCTTTTTTATTTGGGAAAATGAAAATATGGATTGTGCATTCCATTTAAATTTATGATTTTTCTTGAGCATGTTAGTGATTTCCTTTACAATTTCAGCATAATTAGATATGAATATTATTAGGAAATTAATCTTCCCTAAGAATGATTTAATCTCTTTATTCATTCTGAGAAAACAAATTAATTGAATGGTTGATACTCTCTTGGGATCTATTCTGACTCATTCCTTCGAAATAATGTGTCCCAACAATTTTCCTTCATTCATGGAAAATATTGACTTTTTGGGATTAAGATAAATCCCAAATGTCCTACACTTTACAAAAAAAAAAATTAAGTGCTTAATATGCTGGGAATTTGATTTTAAAAATTCATTAAGATAAATGAGATAAATAGCCATGAATTTATTTGTCTCTCCAACAAAATACGAGTCCACAACTCTTGGGAAGGTTTCTCATGCATTTATTAAGCCAAAAGGCATCTTGGCATACATAAATATATCCTAGAGTGTGGTGAAAGTTGTTTTACTTCGATCTATCTTCATTGAAAAATGTCTTATTGTAACCTGAAACGCCATCCAACATCGAAATCATGTTTGATCTTGTTACCCTTTGAAGAAGATAATCCTTCTTTGGTAAAGGTTAGTCATCCTTCAAAGATATTTTATTTAGATTCCTAAAATCAACACACAACCTTATCTATGTATTCTTTTTCCTAACAGGGATAAAATTTTATATCCAATTAGAATATCTTAAAGGAACTATAATTTTTTTATCAAGTAATTTATTTACCTCTTTTTCAATTACTGACAACAAGATTAGACTAAATCTTCTCAGATTTTGCTTCAATTGTTTGGATTCTCGTTTTAAAGGAATATTATTTTCAATGATATATGTACCATATGTTTTCATGTCTTCATAATTCCATGCAAAAACATCCTTGTATTGTTTTAACAATTCAATGTATTCATCCTTAACTTCTTGTGGCAGTGTTATTGAAATTTTGATGTTTTTAACTTCTTCTGCAGTACTAATATTACATTCTTGTGCATCATCTTGTTGGGGATTTAGTAGTGAAGTATTAGGAATAACATTTTGATCAAATAATATTTCAACAGGAAATAATCCTTTTGCATTATGATTATTTGATAGTTGAATAATATCATGATATGTTATATTATGCTTCAAATTCACATCCTGATCATATATACTTTCCTGTACTTCCTCATAATTTTCCTCGTCAATATGTAAACATGAAAATTATTCAATTGCTTGCATGAATTTCTTCAAATTTTTATCATCTTCGAATACCTACCAGTGTTTCACGTTGTCTGGGATGAAGGGTTTATATCTAACCTCAACTCAGTATTGTTGCTGGAAAGAATCTGTAACTTTGAAGGTACTTGCTGAAACTGACAAAGAATATTCCTGTACATTATGCTTCGTTGGTATAGCTATAATGTTGAAATCTTGAAGATAGTTTTCTCTACAATCCCATACCTCATTCCTATAAGCTTTAAATTTTGGATGTTTAGGTTGATAAGAGTTCCTAACTTGTCTCACCACTAACTTTGAGTTACAAAACACTGATAATCTATGAACTTTCATTTTCTTAGCTAATTCCAATCCAAGAGTTAATGCTTCATATTCTGCTACATTATTGGTGACCTCAAATTCTAATTTGAAAGACTGACTAATAATTTTCTTTTCTAGTAAAATAAAAACAATTCCAGTTTCAGATCCATCTCTGGAAGAAGCTCCATCAAAATAAATTTTCCAAATATAATTCTCTTAAGATTAAGGAATATTTAAAATGTATTTAATTTTATTCTATACATTACATTCATCATTTACAACCAAAATAAAGCACCCTAAGTCTTGATAAATGGAATAAATAGGGTGGTTCACAACTTGTCTAGTATCACATACTATATTTTTGAATCCTACCTATTTGTACAATCTCAAATGTTCTCCCCCATCAACTGGAATGGTGGCATATGACATGTCCATTTGGAATCTTCCTCCAAGATTAACACACCAAGATCTCAATAGTAGCATACCAAAATTGGGAGGGATGTATGTGACTACTATATCCATCAACCCACTTTTTACAAGGATTTGAGCTAGGGTCACTACAATATATTTAATTAATCCCAAACATTGCACCTTCTTTGAATAAAAATTGTACAGGTCATGATAAGGTCTTGTCACCTACAACAGTAGCTGATCCATAATTTTTTTTGGCATTAGATTAGGGGATGCCCCAAAATCTAACATACACTTATAAAAAAGGAAATCGGGTATCTTCACAGTTACATAAAAAGGAGGAACACTTTCATCCTGAAAATCATGACTTGGACCAAAAATAATAGAAGAATTTTCATCTTGCAAACTGATCACATCACCCTTAACATCCACACTCGAAGACTAGATCCATTTAGTTTCTTTCTATTTATAACCAAAATTTTCTGTCAATTCTGGTAAAGGAATAGGAATTTAACTTTTTCTAATTCCTTTTCTACAGTAAAAGAAGAAGTAAGTTTTTCCACTTTTGATTGATCTTTTTTCTGAGATTTTTATTATGATGATGAAGCTTTTGCATTCTTATATTCAAAAGGTTGAACAACAAAACAATTTATATCATCTGCAACTTTTGATACTTCTTCAATATCTTGATCATCAATCATTAATGGACGCTGAATTTTGTGATGTGCATTTGGTCTTTCTCTTTGTAGAATCTTGGATTGAAAATTTCTTTTAAGATGTCTTATAGGTCTATTCACATTTTGTTGCGTTTTTTTTGGAAAAAATTATGGAAGGGTAGAGACACTAGGTTCAGGCTCAGGATCCAGCAAAGGGTTCACTATAGTCTAGCATAACACCGACATTTTAACGTTACTTAAGGAGAATAAGGTTTCTCACCTAAGGCATGCCACAACCTTAATTATTTAAGGGATGAGAACTAGTAATCGGGCGGAATCACGCAAAGGCTGGCAATTCCATTTAACTTAGAAAAACTACAACATATGTATAACCACTGTGAAAGACAACAACTAAAGAATTCAAAGGAACATAGAATATACACATGCATTCACAATAAAAAAAATTAAAGGGCCACATAAAGCCAACACAGATAAGTCCTCAAACATCCCCACAACTCTCTTTCATCAGTTTCAACCATCAGTACATCATTACATTCAGGCTTTCATGCCCTTTCAATAGAACAGGAAATTGGAACATAAACAAATATGAGACTAGATAAATACAATATTATGTCAAGATCAGTAGGCTCTGTGATATAATTTTGGTACACACGATTTTTCTCTCCTCTCCGTTTTTTTTTTCCTTCTACACACTCTTCTCGCCTGGACTGTTGGTTTCTTCCTCGGATGCCCTTCCCTTTCCTTCTCGGTTGCAAATTTTTATTCTGTTGTTGATAGTTATTTCATATTGATTATGACTGCATGTGTCCCTATTTTCCCTTGCCAACCTTTCGCAACTACCAAATCTTAGCCAATTCCATCTCTTTCCTCGACTGCTTTCTCCGCGAATCCCCATTGGTCGGATTTGGTCAAAACATGTCAAAAATTTGTCCCCAAAATTAAGGACCCAATAGGCCCCGAACACATTAAATTTATTCATCCTGGAGTCAATCATTTTTCGACATTAAAAGTGCTTCTTGCTGTTGTAGAGCTTCTGTTGGTGCTCCTCCTTCCTGGCCTATTCCTTCAAATGAAGGACCCAACTTTGGGATGGAATGGATCATGGCTATTTTAAATTGTGTGTACTTGGCCAGGGCTGACTTCCATGGACCCGTGAGAGTTCTAGCTTGTTCGATGAAGTGCGCAATGAGTTTAGCTGTTGGTTGAGTTGGTCTTGTTTTCAGGAGAGAATTCCATTGAGATTTAGCTGCTACGCTGATATGTTGTAGTTTCTAGAAGTGTACTTGTGCATGTGGCTTAAGGTCACGGAGTAGAGTTTTCTGTGAAAAAATATCCTTTTTCTAGTTGAGGTATAGGGTGGTCAAGGCTTCATTGAAGATCTGATTATCTTGATAGCGCATAACATAGATCAGTTGATTTTTCTTTGCAAGGAACCACAATAGTCACAAACTTGAGCAAAGATTTATTTTTCTTCTCCCATAGCCTGTTGAATGGAGGCTTTCAAACAAGCCAATTCAATTATTTTCTACTCGATGTCACTAGCATACTATTTTTCTAGATTAAGGAGCGCACTTTGGGTCGTAGAAAGAGTTCTTCGAAGATATTTTTTTACTGAGAAAAATTTGGCGCATGCAGTTCTGATATGATCACAGCAAACTAAAAGAGTGTAGGCTAAAAATTATTGTGGTGCAATTGGTACTATTTCAAAAACTATGGGCCAAAGATCCAGGAATTTTGCACTGATTTCATCAATTTTTTGCTGTAGCTCTTGCTTTTTGTGGAGAAGTTGATCTCGCTCAACCGCAATATAAAGAATTTGTTGTTTTTGTTTCTTGTGCTCGATTGTCAAGTTGTTGTGAAATTCCTCAGCTTAGCATGCAACCAGTTGAATAAAAAGTAAATAATTGAGAAGACTACCAACTCTAGAGGTCATCAAGTGTCATTGTAACAAGCGGAGGATACCATCTTTGCAGTGGTTGGCCGCTGGAAACTGATTTCTCATATTTCCCTTTGGGTGAAGTCTCTCGCTGTAGGGTCTCAGCGGTGTGGGTATTGTTATGGTCTAGAATAGAATGCAGTGGTGAAAGGGGCAGTGTGCATATCATTTTTGTGCCCTGGGTATCAGAGATGATAGGCTAGCCAATTGTCATTTGTTTCCCTGGTGCTAGTAACAAAGTTAACAAAGATGTATTAATTGACTTCGTGTTTGGAGGGTGAACAACGAGTGCATCTTTGGTAGTGTCCATAATGGACTAGATTACAGAATCTACTTCCATTTCAGTCTTGGCACAGAATTTTGTCAGAAAAAGGAATGTATGAGATAGTGGTGGAAGGGGAGGTTGTTCGACATAGATATTAATTTTAGATTCAATACTTCTCATGTAATGTTCTAAAAGAGAAGACAAATCCACTTCTACTCATCTTCAGAAATTAATTTACGATTGAGAAACAATATAAAAAACATGCGACATGAATCAATTAACAAACGTAACACAAAGATATATCTAGGGGAAAGCCACTGCTCAAAACCCATCCTATCTATATTGCATTAAACAAAAAATAGAGAATAAATATAATGCTTGTTCAAGCCTGAACAATATATACACAAGTATAATCTATCTCAATGTTTCACAAGCCTGCTATTTCCAATACTTTACCAATTTTTTTCTTTACCAAGCTCCTCTTTCGTTGCACTATTTCCTTTTGAATTAGCCCCTATTATTTAGGGAAATTCCTCATCCAAAATGGTGTCCCTATAGGTCCTTCTCTAACTACATGCACCAATAGTATAACTTGGATAATTATACAATTGATAGTACACTGCCCTTAAACTCCAATATCAACTGGTTAACTCATATATCATGCATGCACGAATTAATTATGGATGATTTATCAGTTAACAAGTTGATCATCGAGTACACACCCCACTACTTGACCTTACACTAGTTCCCCCAGCAGTTGGAACTAGTTTAACTAACTTTAACTTAGTTTAACTGAATTAAATTATTACAACTCAATTTAAACTCAACCTAGGATCCTAAAGTTTAGATCACTCTACATGACTCAATTTAGGCCCTCAAATCGAATTAACTGATCCAACTAAGTCAAACTAACTTAGTTAACACATTATTGTTGTCTTATGATGTGGAATTACAATTTTCTCCTAATTTAATTCAAGGGAAAATTAAATCAATATTTTCTTGTTTCTGTTTTTCAACACTCCCTCTCAACAACAAAGGGACTATCAGCTACCCCTATCCTGCCTCTATGGAACTCGAATTTTCCTCTTGACAATGCCTTTGTCAAAATATCTGCAACCTGTTCCTCTCTAGGAATGTATTCCAGGAACATAATCTGCCTCTGCACACAATCTCGTAGATGATGATAGCAGATGTTGATATGCTTGGATTGATCATGAAAAACTAGATTATCAGAGAGTTTGATACAAATCTTGATCTATATTTATGCAGGAACACAATAAAATACATAAATAAGCATAAACGTAGATATGCAGCAAAAAATAAACTTCATTTCATTAATATCAAATAAATGAAATAAGCTTACAGACAAAATGGAAATAAACTAGCTCGGGTGATGGTAGCTTATGTCTGAGAAGAGATGTGGTGGCTACATGCCTTTGAATTGTGTTACAATGAGGCTCGAAGGCTTATTTATTATTGAGAAACAATGAAAACCCATAAACATCCAAAAACCTAACCCTAGGAGATGAAGCACCAAAACTATGGGCCCAGTTTGGGTAAATTGGTACATCAACTTCCTGGGGTTGTAACTTTGGCATACGATCTCTGTTTGATGTGAATAATACCTCATTATAAATATCTATCCAAGGACTACAAATTTAGAGTGACTAACAGTGGTCATATCCCCATGTTTCCCTCGGTTTTCCCCAAAAAATGTCATTTAGGGCCTCAAAACAGCCCTCGAAGTTCAGGACCCGAAAAACTACCAAAATTAGTAAATTGTGTTGCAATTAAGGAAACTGAAAATTGAAAGAAAAAATGGTGTGGCCCAAAGTGGAATAGGCGGGTGGCCACCAATATCCACATGGATCAACTCTGATTGTCACAGTAAATCATAGTGGGATCCATCATCTGACAAAATAACCCAATAAGAATCTTCTTCATCTAGATAGCTTCGCAAGTTGCTTGACTAGTAGCCATGTACTCTTCTTCTGGTGAAATGAGTGCAAATGATCTCTGCTTCCTACCGTACCAAGAAACTGTTGTTGACCCAATACTGAAGACTCCTCCTAAAGTGCTCTTCTGATCTAATGGAAAACCCGCCCAATCTGCATTTGTGAAGCCTTGAAGCTTCACTCCCTCTTTTCATCTGTACCAAATACCATACTGAGTATTTCTTCTGAGGTATCTCAACACATGTATGGCCACCTTTCAATACATTTTGGTTGGCTTAACCATTTTTTAATGAAGTTGTTTAACTACATAACACATGTTTGGCCGTGTGTTCACCAAGTACATGAGTGAACGCACAAGCTGCCTGTAAATAGTGGCCTCCACCTCCTCACCTGAAGTGGCATCCCCTTTCCTCCAACTACCTGCTAGAGGAGTGTCCATGGGTTTGATACTCTCCATGTGGAACTTCTTCAATATCTTGTTGGAATACTTTCCCTAAGAGACAAGGAGTTCCCCATCTCCTTTTCATACTTCCAAACTAATGAAATAATGCACGAGTCCCATGTCCTTCATCTCAAATTCTCTTGCAAGATACTCATTGCAATATTTGAGCAACTTCTCATCACTGGTTAGGATCAAATCATTGACATATAATACTATAATCTAAAATTTATCTTCAACAACAAAATGGTAAAGTTTTTCATCTGCTTCACTTTTGGTGAAGCCCAACCTAGTGAAATAGTTGTCAATCCTAGTGTACAAAGCACGGGGTGCTTGTTTCAATCCATACAATGCTCACCTGAGTCGGCACACATGCAACTCTTTGTCGAAGGTCTCAAATCCTTCTTTTTGTTCAATGTACACCTCCTCCTCAATCACTCCATTGAGGAATGTTTTCCTCACATCCATCTGATGGATCTTCCATCCCATATACGCTACAAGTGTTAGAATTGATCTAATAGAAGAGTACCTTGCTACTGGAGAAAAGGTCTACTCATAATCAATTCCATCCACCTGAGAGAACCTAGCTAAACTTGTACCCTAAGTTGTGGGCCTCTCTCACGGCTCGACTCCTTTTTGAAGCCTTCCCCCTTCCTCATCCCCCTTGTGTCTCTCCTCCCCTCAGTCTCGTTTATTTTTTTCCTTCTTCAGTCCCCTCCTGGGCTTGGCCGGACAACCCAATGGTTGATCCAACCCAAAACAATGGCGTGGTTGCTGATATTGCTGCTTTCAATTCTGTGGTGGCAGTTTCTCCAAGTTTTCATAGAAATACACCCTCCTAGTTCGTTAAGAAATCAAAAGTTATTCCAAAGATCATTATCAGTGCCTCGTAAGGCCAATCTTGAGCTTTACAGCTCGCAAATCATGGCCTTATTAGGCATTTCATGGGTTTATGGCCCTCACCCTGTTCTGTACACACTTGGCTAGATAAGAACTGGAAGCCCCTCATTCAAGGTGAGATTATGTCTACCTTTTTCGGAAAAGGCTTCTAAACATTCTTGTTCGAAAAGAGGTTGTACTGAGACCTGGTGTTTTGCAATGGCCCTTATTTTATGGGTGCTCAAGGATTGTATCTTGATCGATGCAGCCCTAGTTTCAATCATGAATGTGATGTTCCTACCTATGTTCTATTTTGGGTCAAACTCCCCTTCCTTCCGCTTCATTGTTGGAATGATGCTATGTTTCGACTAATAATGAATGCCCTAGGGAAATATATCGACTGTGTAGAACCAAACGAGGGACTCTTCTCATATGCACGGATCTGTGTAGAGTTTGACCTCGAAAAGGGACTCCTTATAGCAATTAACCTTTGTATGGATAATTGGTCGCATGTTCAGGAGGTGGACTACGACCAAATACCCTTCAAGTGTAAATTGTGCCATGAGTACGGGCACTTTGCAAAAGGTTGTCCCAAACAACAAGAAATTTCAAAGCCGCTTGGAGAAGAAAATGATCAATGGAAAAATGTCAAAAGGAAAAAAAGGAACAATAACTCAAGTAAGGGAACAAATAATGTTACAACTTCAAACACCCCAAATGCTATGATAGATGGTCAGACTCAAAGTGAAATGCCTCCTCCTCCTCCTCCCCTAGGCTCTGACTCCCAAGTAATGATTGATTTAAAAACGCAGAATCAGTTTGTTTCCCTCTCCTCGATGCAGTATGCTAGTGAGCAATTGATCAAGGTGGGGGCCTCCCTTCCTGCCTCATCACATATTCATGCCTCTGTTATGCCTGTGAGTCTCGTGTCCTCTAGAAATGTTGAGGAATCCTCTAAAGATGAGGACATTGAAGAAGGATTTGTTTCCTCAAAATAAACAACAACTATCTCACTGCCAGCGAGCTCGACAAAAGAAAAATCAGGTGGAGCAAGAGCAAGGAATAAAGAAAGACAAGACAAGACTATTGGGGAGAAAAACTAAGAAATAAATAAGAAAGGAAAAGATAGAAAAGAACAAAGAACTGGGCTTCCGGCACACAATCCTAAGGCAGTTGGCTGACCTCGGGATAAAAGGAGGTAAGAAAGGGAATGCAGTTGGTCCAACAATAGGCGAAACAACCTCCAAAGGTAAATAATGAAGGTCATCTCCTAGAACTGTAGGGGTCTTAGTTCTAGAAAGAGAACAATGGAAGTGAAGTCATTAATTCAAAAGGAGAAACCAGACATTTCTATGCTCCAAGAGACTAAATTAGGGGAGACAGACATCTCTTTTATTCACTCTTATCTTTAGTGGTTTAGTAAAATGGAAGCAATAAGTGTGTGTGGAGCTTCTAGTGTACTATGCATAATGTGGAATCCTACAAAAATTTAATGGGTAAGTACTCTGAAAAACACTCACTGGATTGAAATCATTTTTAAGAGTCTAGAATTAAATCAAAATGTCACAATTATAAGTATACATATACCAGTTCACAACTAAGAAAAGAAAGACTTTTGGAAATATCTTCAGGAGTTAAAAGACACAGAATATGGAGTCAAGTGCATCTTTGGGGGAGACTTCAATACCACTATTGGGAAAAATGAGAAAAGAGGAGGCTCCATAGTAAGAGATGCCTCTCAAGAAGACATGGAAGACCTAATCCTGAATCTCTGCCTCTTCGATGTAAAACCACAGAAATTCCTCTATACTTGGAACAATAAGCGCATTGGCCATGGTCGTATTGCGGCGAGACTTGATAGGTTTCTAGCCTCGAACTAATTACTCTTGAAAAATATCTACATAAAATCCTCCATTCTCCCATGGTGCGGCTCTGATCACCGCCTCATTTTCCTTTAGGCTTCCTCTTCCATTAACCTTGGTCCCATTCCTTTTAAATTCTCCCCTATTTTTCTTGACTCAGGTGACTTTTCTCCTTTGGTCTCAAATTCCTGTGCTAGGTGGATTGATGGCAGCCCTAAAACTATTTGGGAAGCCAAATTAAAAGAGTAAAAACAGACATCAAAACCTGGTTAAAAAAGAACAATACTAGAAGACAAAAGGATATCATTTAAACAAAAAACTAGTTGGCCTCCCTCCAAGGCCAAATGGAATCTGCTTAGATATGTCCTTTAGACCTACTGAAAGAGGCTGAAACTTTTAAATCCCTTCACAACTGGGAAGAGAGGAAGAATATTGGCGTCTTATGTCCAGAATCAACTAGTTAAAGGCGAAAAATAAAAATACTATTTTTTTCATAAGCAAGCGAAATACAGGGAAAGAAAAAACAATATAGTGAAAATTCATCATGAGGGAAAGATGATATCAAACTTTGATGAAATAAAAAGTGTAGTTGTGGTTCACTTTAAAGGTTTGTATCAGGTGGGTGACTAGGACTGTGAGGATTTTTTTCCTAAATACTGTTGTGGAGTTTGTCACTCCAGATATGAACAAGAGCCTTACTCCCCCGCCCCAATTTTTGAGGAAATTAGGAAGATTATTTTCTCCATTTCCCTTGATAAATCCCCTGGCCTGAATGGATTTTCAGCAAGTTTCTACCAATCATTTTGGGATTTTATCCGTCAATATTTTTGCAAAATGATTAGTTATTCATTGAAAAACTTCATTATAGGGGGTAGCATTAATTATTCCTTTCTGGCCCTTATTTCCAAAGATTCAAGTTCTTCCTCTTTTTCTCATTACAGACCAATCTCACTTTGCAATGTGTCCTACAAGGTCATCTCAGAAAAATTGGCCACTATACTTAAAGCCCTCCTTCCTAAGCTGATCTCGATTAATCAAGGGGGTTTTGTGCCAGGCCGTCAAATATTTGACAATATTATCCTAATCCAAGAAGAAATAGATTCAAGTTTGAGAAGAGGATACCAAGGCATGATAATCAAGTAAGATATGCCAACGCTTTTGATATATTTTTCCATTGCTTCCTTTATAAAGTTATGGGGGAAATGGGATTTGATCATAAATTTATAAGATGGGTCGATCTTTGTATATCCTCCCCTTGGATCTCTACTTTGATAAACGGTAGAGCAGCATGGTTTTTCAAGGCCTCTAGGGGGTTTCATCAAGTGTGCCCCAGCTCCCCATTCCTCTATATTATAATGGGGGAAGCTTTGAGTCGTCATCTGGAATTGGATCGTCTCTCGCTGCATCTCCCGGGGATCAGATTCAGTGGAGTAAAAAGCATTAACCATGGTCAATTTGTAGATGAAATTATTTTTCTAGGGGGTGCCTCCCAAGTTATAGCTAGGTGCTTCAAAATAAATTTATATAAATTCCAACAAGCCTCTAGAAGGGCCATGAATGACAAAAATAGTCATGCTTTTACTTGGAACATGTCTCCCCAAAAAGCGAAAAGGATAGAAGAGATCATGGGATTTAAAGCGGTAAGCGAATGGAAAGACTTTAAATACCTGGGGGTCCCCATTTTCCTCAGAATATCAACTTCAAGTGCATGGCAGAAGATCCTTGACAAAATAAAAATAAATATTATAAACTGGGGGGAATTTGGTTAAATATAGCTAGGAGAACAATTTTGGTAAAGTCTGTGTTATCTTCTCTCCCTCTTTATTAATTCTCGACACTTTAGGTGCCCAAATTTGTTATAAAATAGATTAGGATATATATCAGGAAATTCCTAAGGGAAGGAGGAAAGAAAGAGAATAGAAAATTCCATCTCGTAAATTGGAAAACAATTAGAACGCCCAAGTTGCATGGGCGACTGGGAATTTGGGACCTGACGCTGGCCAATTTAGCAATGGGAGCTCAACTATGGTGGATATTGGAAACGAGCAAGGACAAATGGTGGGTTCAAGTTATCAGAGAAAAATATATAAACATACGGGATGACAAGGACTACCCTACAACGGATTTTCAAGCCTCCTCTATATGGAATCTTTTTAAGGCATCCTCCAAGCTGATCAAGGATCATTTAGAAAAAATTTCAGGAAATGGAGGTACGGTAAATATATGGAAGGATCATATTCTGGATAACACAACTCTCAGGGAGGACCTCGTTGTTTCTTTGTTGTGTGATTACTTGTTTCACAATGGAGTGTAATTTTTATCCCAAATATCAGTGTAGGATGCACTCAACAATTGGGCTGGATGGAAGATGGATAATATACCAAAGAATCTGACTCATGAAAAAAAAATGTTTGAGAAAACGCGGAGGTAGTGCTCCAGTAGCGCGATCAGCAAAGGATTCATGGAGGTGGAAGAATGCCACCTTCACATTCAAAGCAGGGTATGAGAAGCTCTTATTTGAGGAACAAATCCCCACAAAATCCATTATCTGGAATAAGGTATGGACCCCAAATTTTATTCCTAAAGTTAATTTTTTCTCCAGGATGCTGGCTCAAAAATGAATTTTAACTGCAGAAAATATCCAAAGGTGCGGGTATATTGGGCGGTCTAGGTGCCCTCTGTGCGAGGCCTCGGAAGAAATCAATCCTCATTTATTCCTCCATGGCAATTTTACCAAGTTGGTATGGTCAGTGGCCCTTACGCCTCTCTTTCTGAGGGATAGATGGCCTTCTGACCTTCTGAGATTTTTTGACTCATGGGCCAAGTTCTATGAGGGTTACCTTCATGCAAAAAGCTTAACTCAAATTCATCCAGACGACACTTCCCAAACACATATGTTGGAATATCTGGCTAGCAAGAAACAAATCCATTTTCAAAATGAATCGGCCTTCTCCTCAAAATATTGTTATGAAATATCTTTCTTCCTATTTTGAATTGCATAAAACCACCCTGGAACTCTCTTGGGATTCTTCGGAATATTCTTGGATCTTCCCATGGGCCTTCACTATGAGCCCTTCTTCATAAAAAAAATAACCAGAACCCCAATCCATCTTGGCTTATTCGCCTGTCTCAAGAAGATCTGGCAAAGTGGAACAACAAAGAAAAAAAATGGACTCTAAAATCTGACAGAGCTTCCAAAGGAAATCCTGGGGTGGCAGGAGGGGGAGGCGTTCTTATAACCCCTTATGGAAAAATAGTAGATTGGTATGCTTGGGGTCTATGCAAGAAAACAAGTAATCAAGCATAGGCATATGTCTTTCTCTTCAACCTCATGGTGGCACAACAAAAAGGGATCAGGGTCTTGAATATTCTGAGGAACTCCCTCCTTATAATTAAAAATATGGTAAAAAACAGTGAGGCAAATAACTCTATGTTGAACCAAGTTATGAAAAGAAACAAAGGTCTCTGTGATCATTTTGTAAAATTAAACTGTTATCGCATCCTAAGAAAGTTGAATGGAGAGGTTGATACTCAAGCAAACATAGCTTGTCAAATTGAAGAAAATAGGAGTCTTATAAATGGAATGGAAGGAAACCAACTTATACCTTAGTAGCTATGTTTGAAATGAATGAGAATATGGACAAGACCCAAACAAATTTCAAAGACAAAATTTCATAAAAAATCAACATAAGGGATAATATGGACTTAGGTGATCTTAGGTTATGGATTCATGATTGTTTCTTGACTCTTCTCCCCCCTTATTTTATTTTCCTCTCTTGTTTTCCAAACCCCTTCCACCCTCCTCCCCTTCTCCTCTCGTATACCTTCCCCTTTCTTCCCTCAACCCTTCATTCCCCCTCCCTTTCCTTCTCCCCATAACCCTCATGATTTCTCGTTCCTCCTCGTACTCCTGACTGATGGATCGTCACGAAAGAAGCAGGTGGTTGTGTACTATCATCGCATATGGATGGCGAATGTCGTGTGAAACCACTGATGTTGATCATGACAATGGTGATGAGATGCAAAGGACAGATGGCATTGCAAAGGTGAGGAGCGTGGGTTGCAACTGGTTTCAACCAAATCTTATGTCTTGTCACACGATCCATTGCATTACAAAAATGCTTAGTCCCTCTGTGTGCGAGCCGAAATTAATGTTGCAGAATTGGAACAAATGGTTCAAGCAAGCCGCCATTAATTCGTATTAGTCCACAGTTGATTAAGGGAGAGTAGAAATCATAGGGAATTGCGGGGAGCCTTGAGGTAAGACTTTATCCATCTATGACCATTTTCTCTATAAATTGAGAATTAACAGGCACTTTCACGACTGTGGAAAATTCGAGGCTCTGTATTGGGTGGTAGGCAGTATTTCCTAGTGAGAGACTTGGGGTGGGGGTTAGATAATTGTAGGTTCGAGCATGGGTGGTGAATTGTATTTCTGGTGGCTTCCAAGCTTGTAAACGAGGGCAGGGGTCGCTCAGCCTATTGGTGTCTGAAACTATGGATTTATGAGGGAATATTCGGTAACTGGAAGTGGAATAACGGGAGAACAGTGAATCTCAGCACACGAGTGCTCGAATTGAGATTATGTGTTGGGGGTATAAGGGATGTGAGAGATTATATATGAATAAATTTAGGGAACATCCATGTTATTAGTTAATGGTCTCTATCGAGGAGAAATGTGGTCAGCCTGTGCTGGCTCATCTGGGAACTGTGTGGTATTCTAGGACTGTGGGTTGGGACGGGTCTTTGGGATATTGTAGCTGGGAGTTAAAACCATTAGTGGTGGATGAGAGAGAAAGTTGGGACGCATGCTTAGAAATGCAGGGTATCCCAAGGCAAATACAGGGTAAAATAATAAAATTGAAACTGACTACAGTGTGGAAATGGAGGTGGAGAACTGGGGCTCACGACACAGACGCTCAGGGAGAAGAGCTAAGAAAATTGAAAGTATCTTGCCTATGACAACAATTTTCCCCCATTTTTTTCCTTCCTGTGAACGTGAGCACCTGGAATTATGGGAAGGCTTGAAGGACTTGAGAAAGAACTTCCATTTGCAGCAAGAGGAAGCATGGGAATGAAGCAAGAAAGAGACAGAGAAGAACAGGAAGATCCTCAATCTGGAGGATGAAATATTTTCACTCCAGAGTAAAATTGAAGACTTAAAGATTCAATTGGCAGGGAAAACCATCACCTCGGATGAGGTGTTGAGCGGCATTTACCTGAACCGTCCAGCCAACCCAAATGATTAATTGTCCTTTAGTTTTTATATGAGTAAATACACCTGTGTTTTTCTGCTTGGCATGCATTGTAGGATATATAGTATATCAACAACAATATTGTCGCTTTTTTTGTAATTTTGAAAAGCGTATGTGCTAGTTCAACATTGGATGAAATTAGTTTGCCCAAATCTGGCACAACTTGGAAATGTGATCTCTCAGTTTTAGCCGCAGATTTAAATATAATACAATTACTCTTTTGTGTTAAAAAAATGTTATTATTAATAAACCTTAATATTAATATGATTAAGAAACCTTAAACATTATTAATATATAATTATTAAACCTTAATATAAATATTAATAACTTGATTGACCACATTAATGTTATTAATGAACCTTATTATTATTATATCTTATTAATAAAGCTTATTAAACCTCATTATTAATAAACCTAATGCTTATGGTGTCTATGGATAATCATCGCTGAGCATAATGGCCATATTGATTATCGTTGATCATGTCAACCATGATTTACATGTGTTAATGTATATATTAATATATTATTAGTGTGTTATTATGTGTAGATAAATGTATTGATATACAATTATCAATCGAGTATTATAAAGTTACTAAGGTTTAAATAATATTATTAATAAAGTTGTTAAACGGTATTAATAAATAATTACTATTTACCTAATATAAATATTATTAACATTATTAATAGTCGTGTTAATGTTATTAACCTTAATATTAATATTAGTAATAGAAACCAAATAACCTACTGATGTAATACTTGATTTTGATATGAATGTGTGAAGTTAATGTTTATATATTGTTTTTGTACATTTTGATGCTAGTACAAAAATATTAAAAAGAACCAACATTAATGAGATATTGTCATGCTACCAAGAATTTCCTAATTAAACTAATTAATTAAATTCCATTTCCTAGGGAGGTGTAGCTTGATCAGTTATGCCATGAATTTATACCCATCTAAAGACAATGATTTTCTCTAGTTGTTCTTGATAATCAATAGAGTTGGAAAGGGAAGCACAAAGATAAGATAGAGGAACATGTGGTGCATCAAGCAAGAATTTAGTGTAACCCTTCACCTTCAAGCATGGCTTAGGTAATGATACCCTTCCTTGAAATGTCAAACTATGGAATTTTACCATTATTTCAGTCCTAATGCAAAGATTCTATCCATAGGACCTATTTTATTTTCTAGATCTAAATCCATGTGATGAAAATTCAAACATTTTTTAGCTAAAATACTAGATTTGAGAAGGTAAGCACATTGTAAAACTATTTAAATGTGATATTAACTTAGAAACAAGGGAAATAAATAGAAAATATGAAGAATACCATAAAGAAAAAATTATTTATTTATTTATCTTACCTAATGGGATTTTGTAAGTTCACAACGTGTCCACAAATTCCTTTAATGTATGCATGCACGTAGGTTGAGGCTAAAAAACAATTAAAAAATCTAAATAACTAATGTATAACAGACTAATCTAAAAGATAAAAAAATAAACACATGCAAGCACTTCAAGAACTACAAGACTGACCAGGATATAGTATTGTGTTGCATCACTGGAAAGGATTTACATTGTATATCTTCATACATCATATAATCTCGTCCCCATTTAGTTTGAAAGTGTCCCTACTTTCCTCCTCATTTATGAATGAGACTATAGAAGAGAAAAGTATTATGTTAATGTGTTAAAGTTCACCTTGTTGGCTAATAAAGCACGATGATGACTTTACATTGACACTTACTCTCAATCTCCACTTATGTCGGGCTTAAAAAAAATTACATTGACTTACACAAGGGTGCCATTGACACTTATTATCCATCTCCACTTATGTTGGGCTTTGAAAAAATTACACTGACTTATACAAGGATGCCATTACTTTGACCAATTTAAATCTTTATGATGTGAACTTTTTATGATGCCTTTGCCAATTACAAATTAATTACAATAATCTTGATCTCACTTGAACTTTAAGGTGCCTTATTTTTCTATTTGATTTGGACACACCTCCAAAATTATCTTTAACTTCCTCTTGACTTGTCTAAAATGAGAGAATGTTTGTCCAACAAAAATTCCCCTTGTGTATTGCTCTTAATGGAAATTTTATGATCCACATACTTTCATTATAAAATTTATCTTTATATATCCAACCATGGATTTGGAATAATTCAAATGTCTATACATACATAAATACATACATAGTACTTACCATTCTCTAAAATGGGCATTTCCTTCTCAACTAAAGGTGACCTTTTCTTGTGAATATTGCTCCATTCTAGTTGCCAATGTCTTCACATAATTACGAAAATTGACTGAACCACCTTGGTTGTAGTGACCATGGTAACCTCCTTCATATGGTGCCCATGGCTATTTAAGGTTTGACCCAATGATGTCACAAAGATTGCATTAATAATGTGCTCTATCACCAACTCATCTACACCTCAAGGATCAAACTTATTATTTTTAGAGATGAATTAAATAAGTGATTATCTAAATAGTCATCCAACAATAACTTAATACCTAACAACTTGACATTTTTACATAAGTAATTCTTATATTATAACATTTCTTCACTTATATATACTATCATATATCCATCTACTATAAAGTTCCAAGAAAAATAAATTCCCCTTAATAAAGTACAGATTTAACCTCCATGCACTATTCTAAAACATTTTTAACAGTTTTCACAAATCAGATGTTAATATCTATTTCCAAAGTAGTTATGCTTCTTTCTTTTTTCTTTTTTCTTTTTTAAATGATTAATTTAAAAAAAAATGTCATATGAACAAGTGTCATATGAAATGAGTTATGGTTTTTTGAGCATGTGGTATTAATAAGCCATGGTATTGGCCCACGGTATTGTAACAAAGCCTATTCACATATTAAGAATCTCCATGGTAAAATGGAGATGAATATCTATAGTTAAGAATCTTGTTACATGTGCTTTTTAAATGTATATATGTTTAATTTATATATTAATTCCTTTTATAATATAATTAGTAATAATAATAATATAATAAAATAGCTATATTTTAGTTATTTTTTTACCATCTTTTATATTTTAGCAACCACGAATGTATCATAAAGTAAGTGTTTTTATGTTTATCATGAATTGACTCCTATTACTCTTTACTAGCCATTTAATTTATATGGTTGCATTAATTATATGAATATATTATATATATGGTCATTATATAATATTTCATATACTCAACAAGAAATTTTATAAACACAACTACATCACTAATAAATAGATGATATAAATTCTATATTGTTAACCATATAACTTATACATGTATTGTTAGTGTAAATCTATTCCATAATAAATACATTAAGTATTATTTATTATATGAAATTCTATATCAATTTTATTATTCATTGTTACATTATATTAAAATCACGTAATCTTTACAACTGCAAGCTCCTTAATATTAATTATATTAGAAAATTATAAAGAAAATCCATATAGCATAGGGACTCAAATCTACACTAATCTTGCAAAGGTTAAACATGGTAGCATTAATAATTTTATTATTTATTTTTTAATGTAAATATCATTTTAACATTTTTTTCTAGGAAATATTTGAAGAGGATCACTTCCCACCAGCTTGTCAAGAAAGCCTAACCCCTGAGGCGTTTCAGAGAATTGACCTTATGACTTTAGCAACAAGAACTACCCAATTGAGGTAACCCTCTGGGGTTGAATATCATTTTAACATATAAAAAAATATTTTATTATAAAAAATAATAATAGTTTGATTAATTTATTTTATTTTAATGTATATATTTTATTTTATTTTTAATTTATACTCTTTGTTTAACTTATTTGACTTGATCTACATGTAATATTTATATTAATAAATTTATATTTTATATTTATCTTAATAAAATAAAATTTTATATTTATATTAATAAATTTAAATTTTATACCTATATTAATAAATTTATTTTTATTTAAAAATGTTATTATTAAAAAAAAATGGTTTAGAGTTGCAAAATAACAATACTTAAATGTTTCAGAATTTGAAACTTAAATAGTATTAAATTATAATTTATTTGGTTTATTGAAATAAAGAAAACAAATAAACCATATCAAAATAATTTTATCTTCCCAAGAGAGTCGTTGTAGAAAAGTGAAAAAAAAAACATATGGAAAATTAATTTCATCGTCCCTCAAAAAATTGTTGTATGAGATCATTAATAAAAAAACATATGGTGGCACAAAAATCAAATTAATTAATTTCATCGTCTCAAAGAATTGTTGTGCGAGATCGTTAAAAAAACATATGGTGGCACAAAAATAAAATTCATGGCATGTGATGGTCATTCCATTACTTATTTTGCATGGTGAGAAGAAAGATCATAAAGTGTGGATTGTCTGAGTGTTTAGATAGAACGGAAATATCCACACAAATAATGTTAATGACATATATTAGTAAAACATATTATATATGGAAAATAGTACAATTTGAAATAACATTTTCAATTTATTTTATAAGAAAATATATTTTGTTATTTTAATGTTGCTCAAGGTTTTTGTATTGAAATAAGGATATGCTATCTAGTGCACAAAGCTAGTGACAAAGAAATTGTTGAATTATTTACTAGTTACGGGCACCTAATACTTTCTTCGTGAAATTAAATAAAAATATATATATATATAAATTATAAATATTTACATTCTAAAGAAAATTTATTTTTTCTATATAACTAATAGTTAATGGATGTCGTTATAGATATAAAATTATTTTAGCTATATAACTAATAGTTAATGAATGTCATTATAGATATCGTATTGAAGAAGGCCATGATGAATATGAATGAGATAAAATTTGATAGTATGAAAGATTGATTGTACAAAGGAGCTCTGACAACTCTTTGCATTGAGAGAGTCATTTGGAACATAATCTATAAGGTTTTTTCATTTCCAAGTGTTGTTGTTATCAATGATTTTCAGTTTTAAATGTTGTTCACGCATTATTTAACTTTAATTTTTTTATTTCCTCAATTTTGTTTTTTTTTCCAAAGAAAAAATAGAACTTTCTATTAAGGTAATAAAAAGTTACAGAGTGTATGCCCGCAAACATTCGATGAACTGTATGTTTTGTCCCAAAGAAACAAAAAAACATAGAGTATGATGAGTTGGGAGTAAAAACTAAACGATACTCACTCCAACCCAAAGTAGCACTAACAAAAAACCAGTCACTTATCGATTTTCGGGCCTCCTCTCAATGAGGAAAACATCCCAAACAGAAATCGAGTACAGTATAAGGTCTATATGTTTGCAGTATAAAACAAAAAACATATATTTTAAAAGTGTCATCAGAGGAGGACAAAAGTTTAACTTTTAGGGCCCTAATAATTTCCATATGAAAGTTTAACTTTCAGCCATGTCCAGCAAAAAACAAAATACATATATCAGATATAAACATTTAAAGAGAAAAACGAGGTTGGTATGATATTCGGATCACTCCTCCATCATTTTATTTTATGGTCCAAACGCCCATAGCCTGTTGTACGCCCTCCTTAGATATGAGGTCTACATCCATGTTCCATTCCCTGTAAATGTGGCAGAGATATCACTAAAATAGTGTTTCAAATTGAAGACTTCTTCTAAAAAAGGGAGCAACATACAATTTTGACATCTAAATTCTCCATTAAACCATTTGATGATATTCAGAGAGTCTCCAAAAATCTGAGTCGATCTCATGGCTCTCTGAATAAGCCAGCAAAGGAGAAGTTTGAGGGACTGAATTTCTCCAAAATTATTGGTTCCATCTCCCAGTCCTATTAAGGCTTTTAAAGATTTTCCTGAATTTAAATGAATTGAAATCCCTGCTCCGCATTTGTTCTGGGGATCCAATGCACCATCAAAATAGGCCCACGGGATGTCTCCCCTTATCTCTTCGACCCTAATGACCCTCTCTTTCTTTTTTGTGTTTTGGATGGGTATGTTCTCATATATTGAAGCCCCTTCCACCGCTAGTTGCTCAAAAGAGGGATTTAAGTCCTTCAAAATAATCATGTTCCGGGTTAGCCAGGTGCCCCATGAGACAATCAGCGAAATGTTTCTCATGATTTCCTCATTAGCTTCATTCTATCAATTTTTCCATGCCTCATTTATGTTTACCCCTCCCCATCTCTAAGACAACTTTAAAAGCCTCAAAGTTTCTTCCCATAATTTTTTGTTGAAATAATAGTTAAGGAATATGTGTTGAACTGATTCCTCCTTTTCCTTATACAGGGGGCACCAACCTGGCCCTATCTTACTTCTTTTCTAAAGATTATCCCAAGTTGGGACTTCATTCTTGAGTATGCACCAGAAAAATATTCTAGATTTTGCAGGTCTTTGTAATTTCCAGGTCAATTTATACCACCACTCTGGGGAAACCCACCCCTTCTAGGTCATTAACCAACTGTATCCATGCTTTGGGGCATAGGATCCGAAGGGCGCATGCACCCATCTAATAGAGTCTGGGCATTCATGGAGCCGCACATTGGATCGTTATAGTTCTCTGATAAAACCTTGCCATTGCTCTTCAACTCGTAAATCCTCCCCTGATTTCCAAGCTTGACCCCAAATTGTAGACTGACCTATCTTTTCTACCTGGAATATCCACTGGATCCCTTTTGTGGAGAGGTGGTAAATGAGCTCCCTAGAGAGTGCAAAGGCATCATTGCATCCCACCCATGGGTCCTAACCAATTCTAATATGTTCTCCATTCCCTACATGTCATGCCAATCCTTGTTCAACTATTTTTATCGAATCTGACGTGGCTTTCCACACAACTGAGGCCTATGTATGTCTCTTATCCAAGGACATAAGCCACTCATCCAAAGGAGTTGGGTCTATATATTTTATTTTTACCACCATCGTCCATAGATTGTCCATATAAATTAGCCTCCATCCAAATTTTTCTGCAAGAGAGGGTGAGAAAGCTAAAATATCTTTGATGCCCCATCCTCCCCATTCCTTAAGACGCACCACTTTCTCCCAAGCCACCCATGGGAGAATTGAATCCTCCTTCGACCCTACCCATAGGAATTTGCTACAGATCCTCCTTATTTTTGAAATAATTCCTTTGGGAACCCATGTTAAAGCAGACCAGTAAACTGGCATCGCCGTTACAACTGACTTGATCAAAACTAGCCTTCCCGCCCTAGCCAACCATTTGTAGCTCTAATGTTTTATTCGCTTTTCTATCTTTGCCACCAGCAGTGCTAGTCCTTAATCCTATATGAGTCGGGTTTTAAATGGAACCCCAAATATTGGAAATTGTCTGACAACCTCTTTATTTCAAATGGGAGCTCTTCTGATATTCTTCCGGCTTCCGCCCTTGAGAAACCTTCGAGTGTTAAATATGACTTTTGTCGGTTTATAAAAAATCCAGTAGCTTTTAGGAACAGGTCCAGGATATCTTTGATTTTTCTAATTTCAACTCTATTTCCATTACTGAACAAGAGGATGTCATCAACAACAACATGTGAGTAATAATAGGTTGATCGCCACTTATATCCCTTTGATGTCCCCTCTCCTCCTTGCATCTAGGATCATTTGACTAAGACCTTCAACTGCTAGGAGGAAAATAAGAGGGGAAAGACGACACCCTTAGCGCAAGCCTCTCTAGCTCTGAAAGAAAGGGGTGGTTGCCCCATTGATCAGAATTGAAAAGCTTATGTTTGTGATGCACCCCATCACCCAATTTATGAAATCGATCTTAAACCCAGGGTGAGTCAGGAGCAGTATGAGGTAAAGCCGACTAATGCAATCATAATCTTTTGAGAGATCTATTTTTATAATAGCTCCTTTTTTTCCACTCCTTTTGAGGCTATGGAGAGTTTCCTGTGCCACTCCAACTACTTCATGAATCTTCCTTCTGTCCAAAAATCCAAACTACTCTTTCGAAATATTTCTAGAAAGTATAGGTTTTAGACGAACAACTATCACCTTTGCTATGATTTTATAGATGCAATTGAAAAGGGAGATAGGTATAAAGTCCTCAAAGTATTGAGGATCCTCCTTCTTAGGAATTATGGCCAAGAAAGTGGAATTGAATGGTTGATAAATAGATCCTTTGACCATTTATTCTTCAACCACCCCTGTAAGCTCCTCCCCCAAAGCCTCAAAAAAGTGCTCAAAAAAATCTACAGTCCACCCAACTGGGCCTGGACTTTTGTCCTTATGAATCGACTTTAACATCCCTTTGACTTCATCTTTTTACACTATCCCCATAATATTTCCATTCTCTTCCTCCTCTGCATATCGTGGGAATAATTGTGCCACTCTAATCACTTAAGCAACTGATGCCTCAGCTAGAGCTTTGAAGAGATTTTTAAAGTGGTTCCTTCCCAAGAGGGAAAGGTCTTCAAAAGATTTTTTTGTCCTCCCTTCCTCCAATTTCATGCCCTAGATGGTATTTATGTATTTTCTACCTTTTGCAAAGTTCTGAAATAATTTTGAGTTTTCATCCCCAAAATTCAACCAAATGACTCGACTTTTAACCCTCCACTATTCTTCCTTTTCGACTAGGATTTTCATTCGGTCTGATTCCAATAGCGTGATTCTATCCCTCTTTTCATTGGTTTCATATCCATCTTCCTATATATTTCGAGTTGTTCTAGCTCCTCTCCTATCTGTCTAAGGTCATCTTCCTCTGAGTATTTTTTCTCTTTTTCCTAGTCCAAAGTTTCTTTTTTCATAAGCTTTAGTTTTTCCATGAAAAATTAGGCTTTGTCCCTACCCATATCCTAACCCCCCGTCCTCCAAGTACTTTGAAATGAGTTTATATAAGATTCATCCTTGAGCCATGAAGGATTGGACTCGAATGGGGAGTCGGGCTTCTTGTTGGGGCCTTTTAGTTCAAGGAGGATAGGGAGATTATCTGAGTCTCCACCTTCCCCCACCCAATTTCAGAACACCGGATTCTACTCACCAAGTCCTCCTTTAAAATAAAACGATCCAGCCTCTTTGTCATTCGAACAGACCCCATTCTTCTATTCCTCTAGGTGGGACGTGGCTTAATCAAATTTATGTTTATTAAACTCTTCGAGGCTATCTTATTCAGGAAAAAATCTGCTATAGGATCTACATGTGCTGAGGGACCCCAAGCTTCTGATAACCCTAGTGAAAAATTCATATCTCCACCTATTACCATATTTGGATTCCCCATAAATGATTTTGAAAAAATATTATTCCAAAAGGGAGCTCTGTCCAAACAAGGCCCATAAACATTCAATGTATTAAATTCGAACAGAGCTCTACTGAATAAACCTCCATACCCAAGGTCTATTCCAAACCCCGGGTGTTTATCTCCTTCAATCTTCCCCCTCTGATTCCCATTGCCAAATCCCCCGACCTTCCTATGGCATCCATAGTCTCAAAGGACCAGCCAGGGAACATTTTTTTCAAAGCCCCCTTTATCTCATCTCTGGCACCCAAGGTTTCTTGTGGCATTAACACATATGGTTCATAGGACTTGACTAAATCCCTTAAAGCTAGTTTTTTTGAGCCACTAGCTGAAGCGAACAAAGTTCCTTCGCAAGTTAAAATACTCCAAAACACTTGGAATACAAATATATCCATGAGGATACAAATATTATATTATAAAATATATGAGATAGATAGATGATAAAATGTTACAATGAGGCCCTGCTTATATACCTACGCAGGTGACCTTTCATGACTGGGCATGTCTTTTAGACATGCCCTTTCACTAACTTAATGACTACTTACATAATCCTTAATTGACTATTTAATAATTATATTTGTTATATTCGTTATGAATTATATTCATAACATTGCCCCTTCCTTCAAAAGCTTTGTCCTCAAAGCTTATAGTTGACACTTTTCTTCAGTTCAATCATGCACCGTTTTCTTCATTTGCTTCCGTCACAATTTAATATATCAACTTTTATTTATTTATTTGTTATGAATTGGCCCTTCCTTCAGAACTTTGTCCTCAAAGTTTTATGGATAATAATTTCTTCATCTTGTATTTGTTAAAATACTATAATTTTCAGGAAATCTTCCTTCTTTCCTTTCCGAAATGGATTTAATTTCCTTTTCATCAATGATTGATTTCATTTTGTCTGTTGAATTGAGTTTTTAGGGTTTTTAAGGTAACTCTTCCTAACTTTCTCTTCTTCTTTTTATCGAAGTTATTATTCCTTCAATTTTTTTTTTAATAATTTAATTAATTATATATATATATTCTTTTAACAATTGATTTTTTTTTAACTCTTTTTTTTAGTTGAAAGGTTACAACCCTAGTGAAACGTGGCTATTCACATATATTCACCTATAAAATATATGTCCACTTATGTGTATTTCTCCACGTAAAAGTAAACTTACCATTCACAAGAGATTTTTTATTCCTTTACTTCTTATTTTACCTTGCAAATACCATGGGCTTCCAAAACCACGAGCTTGTAAACCACTGAAAGAATAATCAAAATAACCTTACCTACTCTTCCTTATTTCTTTTTCCTTTTTAATTTTAAATTGTCTTGGTATGTACGTATATGTACTTCTTTATATATATCTCTTTCTTTTTATTTTTAATATACTTTGACTTTCCTTCTCTCTTTTATTATTTTTAATATAAATTCTTCCTTTTTTAATATTTCTTCAATTTTTTTATATAAATTATTCTCCCTTTTTTTAATATTTCTTTTCAAAAATTCTCTAGTTTGTTTTTTCCCTTTTTTTTATTATGGCCAAAGGCCTAGTGGTGAAAATGGAGAAACTCCAAGATTGATAGAGAAATGCTTCAGTCACGACGGCAACAAGGTTGACGATTTTTACTGTCAAAGACCTGGATCAAAGAGTGTAGCTCTGTGCAGCGATGAGTGGCCAGAATATTGAATTGTTCTGATACCAAATGAAGCGAACAAAGTTCCTTCTCAAGTTAAATACTCCAGAAAACTTGGAATATGAAAATATCCATGAGGATACAAATATTATTATATATAAACTATGTGAAGAATGAGATGAGATAGATAGATGATAAAATGTTACAATGAGACCCTGCTTATATACCTACATAGGTGACCTTTCATGACTGGGCATGTCTTTTAGACATGCCCTTTCACTAACTTAATGACTACTTACATAATCCTTAATTGACTATTTAATAATTATATTTGTTATATTCGTTATGAATTATATTCATAACACTAGCAAACCCTCTAAAGTTAAATAACAAAATTATCATTTAAAACTATGAGATGGGGTCTACGCTGATTTGAGCACCCCTGAAAAGGATAAATGTTTCCCATCGGCTATGTCGATCTTTGCTCTTAACTGAGCTTTTGATATGTTTGACTTCCTACCTCTTGATTTGTGAGGTCATATCGATATGGGATGAGAGCCTAATCCTCCCACCACATCCCAAGGCAATTTTTTCTTTTCTATGGGTCTAAGGTTGTAGTGAGGCTAATCAAGGGAAAGGGCCAATCGATAGGATCTCACAGATCTTGAGGCTACAGGTTGGTTCAGTTTAATCTCTGGAATAGCAGTAATGATATTATCCAGGCCTCAGTTACAGATCCAGCATGAATTAGTTCTCTTATTATAGGCCTGGAAGGACCAGGCCTTGAAAAATAAGTAAACGATGACAACAACTGAGAATTAAGAGAGAGGATAGGGTCTGGTACCGTACCCTCCAGCTGAGGCACCGAGGTTGCTTCCCCACCTTCCCCTGAGGTTTACCTATGCATATCCCCCATCTGAGGATGTTCTTGAGAATTAATGTTATCAATATGCATGTGCTGGTGTTCCTTTGCATCCTTCTGAGTCTTGTCCCCTTTCATTACCTCCACTGCATCTTCTTTACTTTTATACTCTTCCTTATTCCTTCCTACCACCCCTGGATCCCTTCTTTGCCTTCTTCTTCTATACCCCATAGGGCACTCTCTCGCTAGGTGCACATACTTGTGGCATCAGTGGCATCAGAAAGGCATATGCTTGTAATAAATCATCTGAATGAAATATAACTCCTTGTATTTCAGATGAATTTCCTCTGCCAATCCTTCCTTTAGGTTCAATCATACCAAGATTCTAGGTATACTTTTATCCATCATTTCTTGGAATGACGTGTCAACTTCCAGAAACTGGACCAGTGTATTCCCAACTACTCTGAGCACTGATTTTTTCCATAATGGAATGGAAAAACCTAGAAGTTTCACCCATACCAGTGTCTCCTCCGCCTTTTCCCGTTGAGCATCAAATAAATTATTCCATTTTTTGAAGAGAATTGGGCTTTTTTCGAAGCACCAATTACATTTCAATACCCATTCAATGGTTTCATTCTTATTAAATTTTATCATAAACCATCCTCGAACTAGGGTTCAAACCTCAAACTGTTGCCCAGGGGACTCTTTCCGGGCTGATGATGTCCACTCCTTGATATAGTTAGTTGGGTATTTTTTCCCCTTTTTCCTTTCAACTAGCGTGGTTTCTGCTGCCTCCATCACCTCGTCAATTTGGATATCTACACCCAACACCAGACTAGGGTTTATCTCCTTCCTCGTAATCATCTTACTTTTATTTCTATTGCCCCCTACATTCTCGTTCCCTCCTCCTTCCCCAAGCCCAAGTGTTGTTTCTTTCACATTGGAGCCTCATTTGAAGAGCGGGCTTGACCGCCCTTCTACTAATATTTCTAGATGTGAATGGGGGAAGACCTCTCCCTCTTGGTCCTTCCGTCCCCCTATGCAATAAATCACCACTGCTTTTGGGCGCGCACCAAAATCACCCTATTGTTCCCCTGCTTGTATCAAATAAAATTCCCCTCCAATTTGTTCACTTCTATTCCCCTCTGTGGACCCAGAGACTAATAGAACCCTCATGTCTTCCTCAGTCCATTCTGCTATCACCGCATCACCACGACTAATGTTCCCTTCTTCGAGCAAAGCCCTTATCCTTGACTATAAAGGGCTCTCGCAAGCTATAGACCAGTCCAGGTGTATCCCCCTGACTTGTTCTGACTGCCCTTGGTCCTCAACCAGAAAGGACTTCGACCCCTCATTGGCTTTCAACCCAAAAATATCCACAATGTCTTCAAGCCCTCCCAAAAATACTAGATTTTTAAACACACAGGTCAAATGGTTACTTACTTTCATTCCTTTCGCTTCCTTCGCAGGTCTCTCCGTCACTGGTGGTGTAAAGACCTGCTGTGTATTTGGGCTTTTGTCCATAGACCATGCACCGTGGCTCGTGTTGAGAAAAATTTCCTCCATAAACCCTAGATCTTTTCCTTTCCCCCATACCTCTCCCAAACCTCAAAACTTCACTCCTGAATTCCCACATGGATGGATATATTTTTCAATGTTCCGCTCTGACATATCCAACCCCCAAACCGTTATAATGTCTCCTGGCTCGAGATCAAGGTCAACAGATTCCTGTTCTTTAACCATGGTTACTCCTACTGTTTGTAGGTAAAAAATTCCCCTGAAAACGGAAAAACAAAACAAGCCCTGCAAGTATGTTTTGGTTTCTTCTGAGGGCAGCAAGATTAGAGGTAACACAAATCCAAAACTTCATTCTCCTAAGGGCCTAAACCCTTGTTGCCTCCGTCCTCAATCTCGATGCAAGTCGTGCATGACAAAGATGCTCCAAATTTTCCTCTGTACTCTGAAACCGATGCTAGGCATCGATGTCAAGTTCCTTCCCTGGTTCACCACCAGCGATCCCTCATTGACCTGCATTCGAAACCTCATTTCCTCAATTTTGTTAAAAACTATTTAGTGTCATTTTATTTTCTTATTTTACCCTCATAATAGTTAAGATAATAGATATGATGTGGTTTACTTCTTGAAATTTCTCATAAACTCAAGGACACTTGTTTGGCTTAGTTTGGAGAAGAAACATACACGCTTAAGAATAAATAATTGTTTCTCTAGAACTTGATATTTAATGTTTTAAAATTAAATATAATTTTCTTTGTATATATTAAAAAACCAAATCTATATGAAAAATATATATTAATAAATATTGTAAACAAAAATTGAATTTTAAAATTAAATATCACGTTCAAAATCAAATTATACATTATGTATGAGTGCGCAACCATTTTAAAATATTGCATGTGCCAATGTGACAACTACCAAAAAGGTATGCCTAAACTCAAGCTCACAGGAGAAAGAAAATAGAGCATATGTGATCAGGTGCTCAGCGTTAAATCTCAAAAATTAAAGTGCTCATAATCGATTAGAAACTGAACAATAGAGAAGAGCTCTTCGCCAGGAATCCATTGCAATTAGTTTCATCGAAAATCGACTCCAGATGAGGAAGATAGAGCCTATTGTTTGTTTTCCTAAACAACTAAAAAAATTGCAGAATGGACAGAATGCTGACATGGCAACCTAGTCAGCAAAGGAAAGGATATTCTCGAAATATTCTGTCATTTTCACCCAATGACACTGTGACAAGTGTCACTGCAGGATTCGCCAAAAAGTTTTGATGGTGAAATTTTTTTATCCTAAAGTCGAAATTATTTTTATGGGTGCATTGTTTTTATATATGGTGGGGATAGTCCAACCAGAGGTGGACACGTGGTGCAGCCAAGGGCCGCCACATGCTCCCTCTGGTGCACCAAGTCCAAAGTCCGAATTGCATTACATATAAAAGGTCAGATTTAAAGGTAAGTTTGAATTGCATTACATATCAAAGGTCGGATTTAATGGTCGAAATTTCATACTCAAAGGTTGGATAACCATATATATTATGGTTCAAAAATTAATACGGGCAGAAGGGCGGAGGTCCCCCTCCCCATAGGACCCTTATGCGATGACCACGGAGCAGAGCTAATACATAAGTGCATGTTTAAAGTTTTAATGCGGCTTTAATACCCATAACACATGTTAATTATGCTAATCGCATTTGCTAATGTGGAATTTGTTAAAATGCGCTTAATGCGCCTAAACCCCATTAAACTGCAGTTTAATTCAGAGGAAAAACTGGCAAAGCCCCAAAATTTGGTGCTACCCCCAAATTTAGCGGCCCTAACTGGATTTATCTCCAGATTTAGTGGGGTTTCCTAGGCCATAATTGAGGAGGCCATAATTTTTGCAAAATTCGACCAAATTGGGAGCAAGAAGAGTCTATTATGGATTATTTGAACATTTTGAACACCTTGAAGTAGGTTTCTGGAGAATTAGATCAATGTAAACAACATTTTTTTCACATTTGAGCTAATACAGAGGCCCAAGCCAAAGAAGTTGGACCAAGGAGATGTAGCCCAAGAGGGGTGAACTCCCTCATCAAAACATTGTGTTAATGGATCATTTGGATGGTTTTCTATACATTTATTGTTCAGCATTATGTTTTAAAGTTTTTCTGCTCATGATTTTAATATAAATTCAATACGTTTACTTGTTTTAACACTCACAAACCCCATAAGGAAACCTATGCACATGAAGAAAGGGATCAAGAAATTATTTATAATTCTGAAGATGAAATTAGCACAGCAAAACTAACATTCAGATTCAGATCAATATGATCATCTTAGGTTGGTATCCAATGAGGGGGGGATATAAAATATATGGCTATATATGTGTGAACAAATATATTGATATATTATTACTAGTCAAAATAGATGAATCTTTCACCAATATAGAGCTCAAAAGATTGGGCAAAACTCATATTCTTCTCTACATCAAAAAAAGTTGATGTGGTGCCTACTATTTATATAGAGTTTCAGAATAAGAAAAAATCGTAGCAATGTAGCTCAAAATATTTTTTCACAACTTAAAATTTTAATAATCACATTCATTCTTCATTTGAAACTTACCGAATTAAAATTGAGAAGATTGAATAGTCATGTGTTCTCTAGATGTTGAATAACACACAAATAATTGCAAAACTAATCTATCTTTTGGCTCAACCTTCTTTGCCATGATCCTTTAAATAGGGATGAAACTTCTCTCCTATAAAACCTAGATTCTGTGAAGTGGGCTAAATTTTACCATAAAAAACTACATTTAAACAAATATGGGGCATGAAAAAATAGAATAGAGTCAAAAAAAATTATATAATGTGAAATAACTCTAAATAATCTATATTCTCATAAAATTAGGGTGAAGTCTTGGCTAAATTTTACCATAAATAACTACACTTAAACAAATCTCGAGCATGAAAAAATTGAATAGAGTGGAAATGAATTCTATGATGGGAAATAACTCTAAATAATCTATATTCTCATAGAATTATGGTGAATTGTTGGCTAAATTTTATCATAAATAACTACATTTAAACAAATATGGGGCATGAAAAAATAGAAGAGAGTGAAAATGAATTCTATAATGTGAAATAACTCTAAATAATCTATACTCTCATAAAATTACAATGAAGTCTTAACTAAATTTTACCATAAATAACTACATTTAAACAAATCTCAGGTATGAGAAAAAAAATAGAGTGAAAATGAATTCCATAATGTCAAATAACTCCAAATAATTTTTATTCTCATAAAATTATGGTGAAATATATCATGATAATTACCATTACCAAAGAAATAGGGGGAATGGGGATGTCTACTTTGAATTTTACGAGGCGAATTGAAATTTTCAACTCTCCCCTATCAAATTTCCATGGGCTATTTGTTTTAAAACTATTTTTATTTAAATAAATATTGGGTGATCCATAGTCAAGCATATCTTTTCAAAATATTCACCCAACCAAAATATTAAAAAAAAAAAACCCTAATTTCGCCCATAATTTTTTTTTATGTTATGAGCTTCCAAGGGAAAGAGAGCCTGGATGGTAACCTATTTTTTTGTGGGGGGAAAGGTATCCTCATAATCGACCCCTTATTTATGTGCAAAACCTTTTTCCATGAGCCTAGCTTTATTCTTGTCAAGTGAACCATCTACTTTGTGCTTGTTCTTGAAGACCCACTTGCAACCAATTGGTTGAGGATTATAAGGCACCGTTGTTTGATGTTGAATTCCATGTTGGCGAAGATAGTTTTCAAATTCATTTGAAGTATATTATTTTCCATTATCAATATGAATAGAGACAATATGAGATTGTGTATTATTTTCAATCCATGTATGAAAGTTTTTGAAAGTTTCAAAAACTTCAAATTTGCTCGTCAATAGATATACCCAACACATTCTAGTGTAGTCATCAATAAAAGTCATCGTGTATTTATTTCCATTTGTAGAAGGAACAAGCATAGGGACACACAGGTTAGAATGAATCAACTCAAGCTTTCTTCGTACTATGGTATGAAAATCATGAAATGACTGTTTTTTGTGTTTCCCTAAGATACAAGCATCACATTGCTTAAGTTTCCTAGGAATGGTTGGAAAACCAGTAACACCATTTCTCTTAAATAAAAAAATATTGTCATAGTTAATATGTCCAAATATAGCATGCCATAAGAGACTTGATGGTAGTGTACCTTCATCATATTAAGAACTGTATACAAAGTTTTTTGCATGAGTGGAGGTTCCTTGCAACTTCAAGTGTCTTTCTTCTTCTGTCCGAGTCATGACAAGTGAGTTGTATAATTATTTTCTCACCTCAACCTTTCCATAAAACATGTGAATGGAGTGTCCTTGCTAGAGTATGTGAACCAAGGACAAAAAATTTGTTTGCAACTCTGGGAGGTAGAGAACGTCATGTAGAAGAAAGTCAAGGAGGCTAGGCAGTTGGAGCCTGGTGGTGCCAAGTCCATATGGCTTTAGTTTTGACTTGTCTGCAAAGTAGACTGCTCCATCTACATTGTCATTGAATTAATTAAAGAAATATCTTCAAAAGGTAATGTGGAAGGTTTCTCCTTAATCAATCAACCATGCATATTTCCATGAAGAAAGTGAATCATTAAACAAGTCTAGTTACTCCAATATTGCCATGTGCCACAATATAATGAGCAGATTTGGGTGTTTTACTTTTCCATGGATCTAGTGATTCATTTATCTTCATTCCTTTCTTGTCTGATTTTTTCCTAAGAGATCTCGCATGTGGAAGCATCATATCAATTTTTGTTATAGTGTATGCAATGAAGATCAAGAATTCCTCCTTGATAATGCTTACCCCCTTGCGTCTATTATTCTTCTTTCCGCGTCCTCTTTTGCAACCTCTTCCTCTGGAAGAATCATGTGTTTGATTCTTCTCTTTTTTTGCAAGGAACATAGCTTCTTCAAAATACTAAGCAATTGTCTTCTTCTTCCCAAAATCTCTCTCTCTTTCTGCAAACTTCTCCACAAGGTAATCAATGGAAATCTCCTTAAGTTTACCACTAGCTTGTAATGATTCAAGAAATAAGTGGGAT
This sequence comes from Pinus albicaulis, assembly GCA_034641835.2. Taxonomy (NCBI): domain Eukaryota; kingdom Viridiplantae; phylum Streptophyta; class Pinopsida; order Pinales; family Pinaceae; genus Pinus; species Pinus albicaulis. The sequence goes on along the minus strand of CM076569.1, from coordinate 846,810,157 downwards.
ATAGTACCTTGACGAAAGCTTTGATAGGAACATATATTTTAACCCTTGTAGCTTCTATATCATGTATAATAACTCTGATTTTAGAGGTTGTTGAAATGGGATCATCATCTTTCAATTCTAGATCAAAAAGTTTGATCATTAATTGGACTACTTCAAGCTCAGAGTGTGAGTCATATAGGTCTTTCAAATTCTTTAAACCACCAATAACATTTGTAAATGGTAAAATGTGATGAATCACCTCTTCTTTTATTGATGTTGCAATCAACGCATAGGCCTTGATGTTCTTATTCTCCCATAGGTGAGCTCTTTGTCAAAAGTGGGCTTTTCAAGAGGATTTCCAACTTCTCCTTCACAAACACCTTTCCACAATTCATTGAAAATGAGGGTATGATCTATATTTTTGGACCATTTATGGTAGTTATATTTCCCTAAGAAAACTAATCCATCTATGGAGATGAGTGAATGCATTATGAAATCAAATTTTCGAATGTGCTTTGAATAATAAAAAATTTAACATATGTCTCTTGCACATAACAGACTGACATACATATTTTTCTTTAAAATAAGTATAAAAAAAAAACATCAAGTATAAATCAACACATTCATTAGATATGAACCAAATACATGAACCACCCGACGTATATCATCAACGGGCATATAAAACAACCCAGCATATAATACCAACGAACCTTATGGATAGCAGAAACCAATGCACTAACTTCAACATAAATGGCTCAACGCACATATAAATGGCTCAATTCAACGATGTGTATATAAGTCAATTCAACACAGGACATCAATGGGATAATGTATATGATATGGTTTTAAATAAGATGAAGGTACATACCAATGCCAACACATATACAGATTTCATACTAGCGTTCAAGACCAGATTCAAGTCGGGTTCATTCTCTCCAACCAGCGCACGAGTCAATATAATATGAACCAATATAATAGGACCGACCTTTAATATAATATGAACCAATATATGTGAATTTCAAAAGACTTCAATGCACATAAACTATGCTCACGATATTCGGTCATTGCAAAGATTTCACTATTCGACAAAGCACTGGAAATAAACCAACAATCGGGTATCAACGCATAGAGAAATTCAATCGGTGAACAACAACTTTATTAAAACATGCGGACTTCAAGGTCCCAACCGATATACCAATGTACACACAAATATATTGCATTAAACATTCAATGCACTCAAAAAAACTTCGATCTTGTCGATTATGCATTCACGTTCACCAGTGCACAATCTACTGTGGAGGGGAGCTCAGATAGTCACTTAAGTGGGGTTTTGAGATGCATTAATATGAATTCCTATGAATTCCTAGGTGTAAATATCAGGGTAGAATGCAGAGGTATACATTAAAGAGTTTTTTACGGGATGAAATTTACCTCCAATAGCTAAGGGATCTCCCCGGTGCAGAATCCCAACTAGACAATACATCGTTTCGTTTAGGGATCCCATCCGGTATGTAGGCCCGACTGCCATATTTTTGGTTGAAGTGTGCTTCAGAAAAGGAAGGGAATATCGACTAAAGAGAATGTATAAACTTTGAAAAACACAAGCGAGTAACTAATGAATCCCCCATAAAACGAATACCATAAATACCAATAACCAAACTTCAAAGCATGAATCTTAAGAAAATCATTGTTAGAAAAACTTCAAATGAGACCACACATAGATAAACATAAAATTAAAATCCAAGAATGAGTTCAATACGGTTAATAAATTGAACCACAAGTAAGCGCACAATCCACAATGATATGATGCCAATATCAATAAAGCAGTTTATTAACATAAGCATAAGATCAACACATCATATACAATCCATGTGTTGCAAAGGAAACTCATAACACTCAAAGATACACGTGGAGACATTGCACCAAATTTCAAAGGAACTTCCAATTTATTAATATGACAATTTTCATAGTACCACATCACAAAATCCTTTCATTGAATCCAACAGTGGAAAAATGCTATTACTCCTTGCATTCCTTAAAAGAGCATAAGTTCTTGAAACAGTATGTACCAAAATCAGTCCAAAGCTAAAAGTCCTTTACAATATACCATGAGGGTGTATTTATAGAAAAGAGGGTCACTCTTGGTCTACCCATGACTCTTAGACTTCCTCATTACCTTTGGACTACACCATGACTTTTAGACTTCCTCGTGACTCTCAAATTCCTACTTTTTTCTACTCTAATTTATCTTTCTATGCACATTAAAATAAGCTAATTCTAACCTAACAATTTAGTAATAGATAATTTTGGGGCATCCATGTGCAACTGATCTATGAGGTAGTTCTTCCAGAGCTTGTATTCAGTAGCTATCAGAGCTATCTTTGGTTTTTCTTTGTCATTCCTATGGAGGCATTCGAGGGCATCCACAATGGGGGTACCTTTCTTGACCCTGATCTGATTGGCTATAGCTACCAACTTCATGTACATCCTCTCTAGATCTACCACATAGCATGCAATTTTCTCCTTCATGACCTACAAATAACTTGAGTTGGAAGCCTGCATGAATAGTTTGAGAAATTTTTGAACTTCTTATAAGATTTCCTCTTGCTTCCTCACTTCCCCAGTTTCTCTGATAGAAGGAACACCATGGACCTCGATCACTGACTCCAACCCACTCAGAAGATGATTATAAGAGGCAATGACCTTGTTTACATCTCTAGCCATCTTATCTTGTGATTGGATCTTAATGTGTAACTGGAATTTTTCATTCTAGGTGGTAATCCGATGTTTCTTTGGGAGATTTTTCAGTGCCTCTGGATACTTATTTGTCCATTCATGAATATTTTCCAAAGTTGTAACGACTTATTTCAGCATGTAGGATTTTTCTTTCATGTTAGCTTGTATTTCTAGGATAGGGGCTATCGTATCATGCAACTTCTTTATCTCTTCATAAACTACCACCATGGATCCTCTTAGGGTTTTAGCTTCTTCCTTGATTGAGGCATGTAATTCCTTCGTGCTTGAGTGAGCTAAGTTGAGTGCTATATTTTATTCTTCTAGTTTCCTCCCATCCTCTTATGCTTTGGAATCTCTTTTTTCATATGCATATAGCTTGCGTTAAAGTTCTCCAATCTACTTGCTCATTTTCCAAACATTCAGCTTAGTTGCAGTTACAAAGGCGGTCCCTGTCGAGGCGACCATTTTAGGATTCACTGTGGTATCTAGGATGATTTCCTTTTCCGTGTTCATGGAAAAAGGCTCTGCAGGGTTCCTAGCATAACATTTCCTTATTTCCTTCATGATATTGCGATTTATTTGATTGAATGTAAGCCTAGTCATGTCTAGCACCTCCTCTTCTACCTCTACTGGAATGGCCAACTCTCTAAGAAGAAGATGTCCTCTGGTGATGGGAGTGGATAGGGGAACATATATTGGAGAAAACTCGGCTTGCTCATTGAGTTATCATTTCTATTCGAATGCTTCCTGAGTTTCCTTGTTGACCTCTTCCTATTTATTCTTTTCTTCCTCTGCCTTTCTCCTTTTTTCCTCCTCTAGTATCTTCTTTTCTCCTCTTTCTCTTCCTGTTTTTGTTTGCGATCCTCCTGAGTTTTCTATTCCTACCTTTTCTTCTCTTCTTCCTATACCTTTCTCTATTCCTCTTCTTGTCTTTTCAATCCTTCCTTCTCCTATTCCTTCTTCTTTCTCTCATCCTCCTATTGTTTCTTTTCAGGCTGGTCTTTGGGCTGCTGGTCTCCTGATTTTTGAGACCGCTTTAATTGTTCTTCTCTTTTCCTTTTGAGCTCTTGATTATGCCTAGCTAAGGTCACATTTCTCTGCTCTAAATTTTTGTCATCTTCACTTTCATCTTGGTTGCTTGAGGACTCTTCTATTTCTTTTCCTTTATGCTTATTTTGTTTCCTTGTTTCCCTTTCTTTCTCCTTCTTTCTCTTAAGTGAAGTTGACATTTCTCGTAATATTATGTTCTCCTGGGAATGTCTAGCCTGCTCATCTTCCTCTTCTTGTTGTTCACTTGGGCTGAGCTTATGGGCTACGTTATACCAGTTTCTAACTTTTTCCTCATGGGTTTGTCTAGTGTGTTGATATGACCAGTTGAAGTTGGCCTTCTTGCAATGAGTTGCTACCACTCTATCGGAGTCATAGGTCTGGTGATTCAAAGTCACAAAATGGAACCCCTTCATCTCTTTAGCTTCTTTTTACCAGGATTAATCCCTCTTGCAGACAAGATCGATCTCCCTAGTACTCCAATGAGTAACTAGAAACAAAGATCCATTGAATATCTCTTTCACTAGATTATTTGTATTTTAGATTATTGCAACCATGAAATAAAGAGGACATGCTCCTACATTTCAACCGAGATGTCTGATGTAGTCTTTTCCCCTTCCCTCCAAAGTAGTTCTTCCAATGATGACAAGAACCTGCAATCACAGACAAGATAAACGATCAAAGCACATGTAGTATATAATAATCATGAATACTAATCCAACTTAGTGATCAAGGAATCTAAGTATTGACATCATTTCCATGAATTCAGAAACAATACATATGAGAAAAAGAGATCCATATGTATTATCATAAAGTAGAATGAGAAATTTTACAAATCAGTCTCTATTCAAATTGGTATCTACCCTTCAACCTGAAACTTCAGCTCAATTTATAGAGAGATTGAGGTAGTTTCAGATCCATTAAGAGAGGGATGGATTCCTCCCATGAAGGGATTTGAGTTCCTTGGACAAAGGGATATACTCCATGAGTATAGGGATAAAGCTCGAACTGGTGTGACTTTAGAGGCTTCCAGTTGGGAGAATATTCAACCAACTAGGCTTCTAGAAGTTACTTTTTATTTTTACTTTCTTTTCATAGGGGTGCGCAGGTGTTAGTGGTGAACAGAGTGGTGATCGTCGTGGCTAATGGAAGAAGCATTAGCGCATGCGTAGGAAAAGGCTATAAAAACTGCGCAGGTAATCTTTTAAGGGTTTTACAAATATTTTCTCCAATTTCCAAGACTTGATTTAGGAACATGAGTGCTTTTTACCTCTAAGGGAACATGATATGGATGGTGATAGACCCATATGAACAGTCAAATGTCATGGTGACAAAATGACATGTAACAGATTCCCCCCTAAAGTGCGAAGTTTGAGAAAGTTTTTCTAAAGAGTGAAGTGTTTTATCATTCCAAGGATTGGATTGGAGACACCAGTCAAAAACTTGTAAAAACATTCAATGAAAATATATATATCATCACTGAGGTAGGCATTCCCATACTCATAAAAAAATGAAATAAGTGTTCTAGTATAGATATGATTTCAGTATTACATCAAAAGTAGACACAGTATGGGCATAGCCATCTATCATAATAAGTCTATTGTATTATGAATACATAACTCCTCGCAGCCTGGATCGTGAAAACTAGATCCAGGGTCTTGATTTCCGCTTCTCAAACTAGTACCAATCTATCCATGCGATTGATTGTGTAGGATTCGAACATGGTAGAAACCACTTGATTACCGGTCAATTATGAGAACCATTAACAAGTGTGAGAGAAACCAACAATAATTACAATGGCTCTCAAATTACTTCAGCACAATCTATGAAGTGTGAATGAATGATTTGTAGTCGAACACTCATAGAATCATTTGATCGAAGGTCAATGATGAGAACCTATCGTCGAAGGCGAGAAACCTGCCATTAGGGCATGCAGATTCCAAGATACTAATAGGATTCTAAATCAACTTTCTAAATAATGAGCTAATGTCGATAGAAATTGATCCGTCAAAGGAAAGCATATGACACGAAACCATTAGATCAATTTTTGAAGAAATTTTTTTCAAGTGCTAACTCAGGGATGGTCAACGCGAAGGGAGACAAATGTTTGCAAAGAATGGTAAATTGAACTTTCTCTAGAACATATAACGACAGTATATATGGATTGGCAGCATTTGACCAAAAGATAATACCCAGAAATCGGCTGTAGACTTTCAATGTGGTTTGAATAATTGCAAGACAAAGGATTTCCCAACCCAGGTATAAGTGTGACAAAGTGTCTTTCTCAAGAGCGACATGCTGCATTCTAAAACAAGGACAAATAATAGATTTTTTTTTCTCACTTTTTACCCCACCATTACTGGCAAGTACCTCTTTATTTTTCTCAAGCTTGAGGAGGATAACATTTGCTTGTTGTGTAAGCTCATCCTTTAGATGTGTCCATCTTAGTATTAAAAATGAACCATAATGTTATCACTGGAAAATATGACAAGCAAAGATGACATTATTTAATGACAGGCAGAAGGATTTACAGGGCTGAGAGACATTAGACAATCTGAAATATTTAAAAAATCTCTAAGGTCTGAAAGGAAAAATCAAATTGTGCATAGAAAGAACCAGTCAAATGCGCTTTTGCGCGCATAATTCTTTGATAAGTGCACCTTTGCGCAGATTTTCCTCAAAAAGTCGCACGGTCCTGAGAGTGGTGAGAGTCACTTTCTGGGACCACAAGGCACACTCCAGGACATTGATCCCACACTTGAGGCCACCTAAGGACAACTGCCCAACCCTTCTGAGGACCTCAAAGGAGCACACAATGGAATAAATGTGGCACACAATGGAATCACCCTCCTCTCTTGGGTCACCATCCACAATGTACCAAGAGAGGGAAGGAGGATTTGAATTATCCTATAAAAGGCCACCAATAGATGAACAATATGAGAGCACATTGTTATGCTGGTCAGAATTACCCCAAGCAATACCAACAGTGTGTGATCTCGAGCAGAGATAGAGGGGACTGAGTTGTTGTCCATCCAACAACTCCAGTCCACCATAGTAGAGAGAGGGAGACTTTGCGCCAAAGCAGCTCGGAAGTAAAGACATCCTTGCATCGAGACTTGGAGCTCCATAGTTCCAAGGCCCCCTTGGCAAGTGGGTTAAAGTTTCATCCTCATTTCCTACCATCGATCAATAAGAGGGGACGTAATTGTAGTCGTTTGGATTATTGAAGTTGTTTGACTCTATTTAGATATTTTGTGTTATTTGTTTTAGTTTTAGTTTAGTTTTTTGTGTTTGAATATGCATGTTATTTCTCTATCTAGTATGTGTATGTTTTAGCATGTTCCACTAACGTGCTTGAATCCATCTATTTTATGCCTGTGACTAATAACTTAAGAGGGAAAAACCACCCCTCTTAAGCAAGTGTGATTTGGTACATTCTTGCACCAAACACACCAACACAGGGTTGGAGACTCCACTAACTTTTATTTCCAAGTTCCTGTCATTGTACCTTTTTGCAGAGACATTTGTCTTTGCTGTGGAGTTGGGTTGGAATTGCCCCCTTTCTCTCCTTCACTACCTGGTTCATCCCAAGTGAAAGGTTGAAGCTAAAGAGCTCCCAAAAAATTACATTGCAGGAATTTGCACGGCTTTCTTCCAGACATACATTCCCTAGTGTGCGCGTTTAGAGGTGACCTACGCGCAGAAATCGCACCTATTTCAGCCTTTTGCGTGCGGAAAGTAGAAGTGGAATTTTCTCCACTATTTCCCTCTTTTCTTGATTGTAAAAGTGACTGGCAGCCCATAATACATCTGCCAGCACTGTTTGAGGTGCCCCACAACTTGCTAAAGCTCACTCTTAGGTGCTTTTAGTAGTTTAGGTGTTAATTTTATTTCAAGTTGATTTTTGCAAAGTTAACACATAGTTTAAGTAGGAGGGAAATCAACTTGCATTCTGAAATAATTTATTTTTTTAGAATTTAGGTACCAAAACACCTAGATAATTATCAAATTAAGTGGCCCAATTCCATGCATGCTTAGCTAGTTCCTTTTTCTAGTGTAAAAGTCATTATTTTAGTTCAATTTTTGCACTAGGATTTCGGGACCAGGATCAAATTGTTGATAGAAGAGCAAGTAATCTCTGTTGCCTTTGTACCCTCAGGTGATCCTAGGAAAGCATATGAACACTCTTTATTCACCACTCACCATCTCCCTATAGTTGATGACATAGATTAACTAGGAAAAATTGAAAGCAGCCCATATCCGCACATGTTTTTCTTTTGAGTAAGGAACAATAGAACATAGTTTAAATAGGGGATTTTGAAAAGGATCATCACATATCCACATGTTCAAACTATGTGCTTATTCACCTTTTTTTCACACACATCCACACCCTAAGTGAAGTAAATACACCTAAAACTAACTTAACAAAACTCACTAAATTCTCCCCACAGGGGCCACAAAAGAATTTATAGTCTAAGTTAAGACCAAGGGAGTAGGCATCCATAAGCCACCTTGTCATTCTTCATCTTGAAACATATAAGTTGATTGTTTAAGGAGCTTTCAAATCCGCCTATCAGCCCACATAAATAAAACCCGAGTGCGGCAGAGACCCGATTCAGAGGGGGTTAGGCTTAGGCACAGTGCGTACGGTATCTGTTGGGGCTACCTGACCCGGCTGATACTCGATACTATTAGCTGAAATACCAAGAAGCCCAAGACTTGAACGCTCACGTGGGATGGCAATGCTTAGTGGCCTAAATTAGGGCATCCTTTCCCTATAGGTGATGGTTTAGGCAAGCACTAGATCCTCTACCCTTACCTTGGTGGATTTTCTTCGGTTGACTGGGGGCGTCGCCAATTCCTACGGGACGTTTTGCCAGCATTCGCAAGATATCTTCTCAAGACCCAATTACATTTGAGCGTGTGAGGATCATTAGGTCTTCTAGGATTTGAGTATCATACACAACAAAAACCCATATTTTTTTATTAACTGGTCACATAGGATTAATCTAAAGGGAAAACTCATTTTATTTTCGCTTTGTTTTATGTATGTGATCGGAATTTTTCTTTGATTATAAACTTTATCCTCTAATATATTTCCAAAGCCATACCTAGTCGACGCCATAATGGACCCAACGGGACCTCGTCGATCTAGACGTCTTTTTGACCTACCCCCATTACCGAGAGGGGTTCTAGGTCTTTCTCAATTTAGGAATCAAAGATGGAACACTCCCACCCTTATTGGTTCATCCTTTATCGGGGCATGTTTGGTTAGGAACCCTAGTCGGTCTCCCAACGCCACACCAGTGAACACCGCCATAGGGTTACCACACACCACCCCTCCCACAACCCCTAGCAGGCAGAGGAGTGCTACCCATTCGGGAAGCCAGGTGAATGCACAGCAGAGTACGTCACAGAAAAACCCTATTCCTAACCAGAACATTTTTTTTTCACAAGTCGCAATGGCTATAACCTCGCAATCACATTTTCTAGCTTCGTTAAATCTGCCAGATTTAACCAAGTTGACAAACGACCCCATTGCACACAACCCCATATGGCCTCCCATGCCCACGAAGCTCCCTTCGAACATTCCAAAGTTCGAAGGAAAGTGAGCGAAAGACCCAGGAAATCATGTTATGACTTTCCACCTGTGGCGTTCGTTGAACAGCATCGTTGATGATACTATTCGACTAAGACTGTTTCAACGCACTCTAACCAGAGTAGCAGTGAAATGGTATGTGGAGCAAACCTCTACTACACATGGAACCTTTAGCGCCCTCGCCACTGAATTCCTGACCTATTTTTAGTTACCCATCCACCATGATTCCAGAATGGAGTTACTAGCCCACTTTAGGCAAACCCGCATCGTCCATATCTTGGACCATCTCCACAAATGGCTGTAGCATCGTAGTTTGTGCAAAGCCAAAATCGGCGTCGAGTTCTATTAGACCTATTCCTGAAAACTCTCACCACAGAGATTTCAAAATATGTGGCACAACAAAATCCCATATCCGAAGAGGACGCCATTAGTAAGGCCCAAATGCTCGATCTTATCTATACATAGTCAGGGTATATTTACAATATCCTGCCGAACGCCCTGCGCCTGCAAACCTACAAAGAAGTGCCAAGCGCATCGAATTCTGCAGACGGTTTAATTGGTTCATTGACCCAAAATCACCTAAGCAGCAGCGTTCAACACCCCGGTTACACGTATGATTCTACCCAGAACATACCACAACCCGACTACCAAAGTCATCACATGCCTTCGCAAAATTTGACCAGTATGGCGTCATCGTATCACCATCAGCATGGAGGACCCTATCCTCCAGCTTAGGGGACCCAATACGTAGATATACATGCTGATGGAAGAGATCCCCCCCAACATCCATTTACAAACCAGGGACCACAATACGCCTAATCCCCAGCACAAGATCTGCCCATGCAGAATAATGCATAGGTGAACTTCGTGCAACCCTCCCAAAACCAATCGCACCAACCATATAACCAAAAGAACCTAAATTATCCTCCTAACGCAGTTAAGAAAAAAAGGAAAAAACAAGCCTAAAGGAAATCCTGGACAGGGGGGCAGTAATCAACAGTTCCCTCCGCGATCTCAGGCTAGATGCAACTCCATCCGAAATCAAAACCAGGATCCAAGCAACTCCCAGAGGCAGAAAAAGAGGCCAATTCTTCGGAAAAACCACTCTTGTTCGATCTATGGTGAGTATGGCCATTACACTCACCACTGTCCCGACCTCCCTAAGCTGAAGAAGCTACAGAGTAACCGTGGACAGGGGGGATCCTCCCAGCAGACAGCAGTCATGCAGGAGCCTTTCCCCCATCAAGGGATAGTTAGCACACAATAACAAACTCCCAGCGATTTTGGATAAAAACAGCCACGAAATCTACATGACTAGCGAAGAAATATTTTTTCAGACACAAAATCAAAACTACGACACCCCACCAGACACCAACGCGTCAAGGGCTAGTACCAGTGCACCAACAGCACCTTCGACCATATCAAAGATGCCTATTATGGCTAAAGGACCAACTAGGCGGCCAGGAAACTATTCCAAAGCAGCCCATAACTATAGCATTGTGGATGATCTAGCTCAATCTCCCGCCGCTATGTCAGCTTTGGAGGTATTACAGTCATGCCCAAAGCAACGGAAAGCCTTAATTTTCGCATTAGGCACCATCGACCCTACCGATTCATTCCTAATGGCTTTTGATTTAGATAAAGCCACCCTTAGGCTTCCTTCATTGGTCGCATTTCAAATACCAGTATCAGTCCAAAACATCACCATTCACTGATGTATCATTGGCGAAGGTACATCCACATGCATCATGTCGAAGAACGTTTGGCAGAAGTTAGGGTCTCTCAAACTAAAGCCATCAGACATCACGCTTAGATCATACGATGGTCGCCCTTCAGCCCCCGTCGGTCTCTACCAAAACGTCCTGGTCTGCTTAGCTGGAAAGATGGTCCTTATAGACATTGAATTCTTGGATGCCCAATTGGACTACAATATACTCCTTGGATAGATTTATATGTACGCCATGTCAACCATCACCTCCTCTGTCTTCCGAACTATGATGTTCCCCCATGAGGACCGCATCGTTACTGTCGACTAGTTGACACATAGTGAAAAGCGGCCCCCTAAAAAATATCGATGTCATCCTACCATATGTAGACACATCTGCTGACGCGCTTACACGGTACCAAGAATATGGCTTCGACCAGTTCAAATCATCATCCATCCTAGGGTCATTCCTAGGAGATCCCCCTGTCATACCTAAGTCATCACCTGATGTCACAGGGGCTCCGGTGTGCATGATGTCCGCATCAAGCACCGAAGCTAGTCATGACACGAACACGAGCAGTAATGACATTGATTCCTTGACCATGACAGCCTGTCTAGCCTAAGCCGCCTCCCAAACCCCTTTCCTCTGCCCCCCAGCTTGTTTCGTATCCCAACGGGTCTTGGCCACCGTGGTGTTACCAAACATAAATTTTGCAATACTGATTTGGTACCTCGTTCCCCCTACTGGGATGGGAGCCACACACATCACCGCTACAAGGTTAGTGCCCCTCAGTCCCGAGGAGGCCCCACCTGTTCAGGAAACTATCGAAAACATCCCTAAAAAGAAAATTCCCATTGCAAAACCGATGATTACAACTAAGAAAACCGAGAGAAGAGGAAATAAGGTGGAGACTCCCACGAAGCAACGGGAATCACCAAGTTGTGCCATATGTGACATAGTAGGCCACCCTACCCACATCTATCCAGAGCTAGATGAATTAAAGCTGCTCCTTACCTCGGGGGCAGATATCGTGACACCACGTTCCCGTAAAAATGAGCCTGCCACCAAAATTCAAGGCAAAGCATTGCATACCAATCACGCATGCGCTATCTGCAGCAATTATGGGCACTATACCCATCATTGTCCAGAAATATCGCGATATAGGGACGCCTTACATGCCATCGTGCGATCACACCAAGAGGATCCCTCCACCCAGTCATCTGGAGATGAACCTCGCACCATCCTTTACCTACAAGAGGAGAGACAGTCGCCCGAAATACTCCCAGCCATACCTCCTCCTCCCATCGAGCGCTGCGTACTCTGTGATGAGTGCGATCATTTCATCATCGATTTCCCAGCTCTAGAAATGTTCCATCGATGGTATCCAGTTCATGTAGTATATCGCACTAACATGGACACCCAGTATTCATGTTGAATATGAGGTGGAAATCACCCGGTGTGCCATTGTCACAGTTATCACTCATTAATTTCTCCAGGTTCAAGAGAAATAGTCCAAGGTAACCACAAACCTACTTTTGAAATTTAGGATCTAGCACTCCTAAATTTCAGAGAGGGATCTCTCTTTATGATTTAACTTTGTTTTGGATTTATATTTTAGGCTAGTTATGATTGGGCACTTGGTTTTTGTTTGAATGTTTGGTGGGAATAAAAGGTACTTCAAGGTAAACCACAGAGGGATCTACTAGACCATTGGGCTATGGAGTCAATTTCTTGGTAAGTAGAGATGGGAAATAAGGTCAAAAGAGAAAATGTACTAAGGGCAGGGTAGATGACCTTCAAAGGGTTTGGAAATAGGATTTTGATGAAATGGTAAGATCTGAACAAAATGGAAATGAAGGATCCTTAAGTTACAGAAAAGAAGATGAAAGAAAGGGGTCAAAAGGGACTAAGAGTAGTTAAGGATTCTTAAGTCCGGATATCAGCAGAAAACATATCAATGAGTAACTAGTAAAAAACAAGGAGCTTTTGACACTAATCTTGTATAAACTTTCCTAGTCAATCATTTAAGACAGAAAACATTTAAATGTATGTATGGAACTTAGAAAGATAAACAGTGAAAACAGGAAAATACTTGACTTATCTGATTAGCACAAGAATCCTGAGTTATGATGTCTGTTTGACTTCGTTCCAGTATGCTGCTTTACAAATCGACTCACACAAACTCCCAATGTATTCAAAAAAAATGTCTATATTATTCTTGACAAATTTTATTCCACACAAAATACTTCAAAGAGTGAAGTATTTATACAAATTCTAAACTAAAATATCTTGAAAAATATCAAGATTGGTTTAAAAAATATCTCAAATTGTTTTACATAAATAGAACTTAATAAAAGGAAACTCAAAACTAATGAACCTATTTGGAACTATTTTTTATGGATAGGTGATGACAAAGAGGAGAATTTGAATTTGATCCAACTCTTAGTTGATAATGAGGCATCCAAGTCACTAACTGTTTCCTTTCTTTGTGCATTCTGCTCCAGCAATTCTGCAAACTTGGGGTCCAATGATACCTTTTGATTTCTCAATCCGAAATAGATATGTAAGAAGTGAAAGAGGTTATTGTAGATAAATATGTTGGTGAAATAAACCTCTTTAAGTTTCCTAAAATTCCTCTCCAGCTGTGCACAATAGGCTCTGCAAAAAGAAGTGTAAAACAAAGTTTTACAGAGTCTGAAAAATAGCCTATAAATATGTGCATGTATCTCTCATTTTGAAATAAATGTGCAAAAAGTGAGATTTTTTTTTTATATGGGTCTCTTAGGACCAAAAACCTCCTTCATTTTTTTAAGATGTATTTCCTATTGGCTACAATATTCTCTGCAACATGATGACTTAACAGGAATTTTCTGCAAACAGTGCTCTCCAATATTGTTTAATATTTCCCAATACATAATGGTTGTTAGAAAAGTGAGAGAGGTTTTTGTATATGGAACTCTTAAGAACATAAACCTCCTTCATTTTTTCAAAATTCATCTTGGATTGGTCACAACATTTTCTGCAGAACAATGACTTAAACAGGAAATTTGTGCAAAAAAAATGTCCCTTCTTGCTTTCTTTTTCATCTTTTCACCTTTTTGTTCTTTTAACTGTTTTACTTTCACTTTAGATAAACTTCATTGTTGGTGAAAGTATTTTCATCTCTTTTTACCATTTACTATCTCTGTATTTACTTTTACTGTTTACCTTTGACTGCTCTGTAATTTTGTTTTAACTTTCACTTTGACTTTTACCTGATACACTTTAACCACTGATACTCTTTGACTGTTATGTTTTTACTGTCATTGTGAATTCTGATTTCACTTTTACCATTCACTGTGAAAACTTCATCATTCTGATCTCTCCCTGACTTGATTTTGTTCTTTCTTTGTATACAAACTATTCGTTGAATAAAGATATTGAGTTAAAATCTGAGAATTTGGAGCAAACAATTTTGTCAACTACTATTGAAACTGATGGCCCAATTTCTTATTCTGATAATAACCTGCAAAAATCAAACAATTTTTTAATGAAATCCAGGTCTGCAAGGAGGTGATTGAAGGTTTTTTTGAAATTCCTATGGAATGGGATCTGTCTGTGGAGGTTTTAACTCTGTTATTTAGGCATTCTTAGGCTTACTTTTACAAGATTAGATTGTTTGCAGGAGTAATTTATTTTAATAGAGGGATAATTGAGCAAATCTAGCTAAGGATAATCTCTTTTGAGTTTTTTTTGCTCAAATTTGGCTTCTGAGAGATGAAAACTGGGCTAAGACAGAGAACAGGGGTTTTCTGAATAATCTGGACTGTGAAATGAGTCTTTGAGATATCTATGAGCTTTAAATTCCTCCCTACTCTGTAAATTGACTTTCAGATGTCTTAAACTGAGGAATTTGGTTTTTAAAGAGGCTTTCTGTACATGGCAATTTCTGGGGAAAAATTGTGAGGTTTTGCCCTTTTTTTTCAAGTTTTGGGCATACTAAACTGGAAATTCAGGTCTCTGTAGCTTAATTGATCTATTTTAATAATCAATTGGTGAAATTTTCCTTTGAATTTGTGAATTTGCAGGTTAGAATACCGAAAAATACCTCTGCAGGTATTTTTGCGGTCGAGAAGAGTTTCTGGTTGCTTTGGCTTGAATTTGTATCCATTGGTTCAGCAGAAAACTTCAAGGATCTTTATATGCAGTTTGTAGTGGTAAAATTTTGTTTCTGGGCACGAAATTGGCTAGCAAAGGTTTAAGTTTCATTCACAGAGTCTGGGCGCACTTTCTTAACAGGCGAAGATAAAATAACACATAAAATGGTGAAAAACCAAGGTTTAAACCTTCATTATTTATCATTATGTGTATCATTTATTGCAGGTCTCAATCAATGGTGGGAGTGGATTTATGAAAACCACCAGTGGGTTTCGCATTCATTTGGGATGGTAAGTGGTTTGAAGCATTTGGAACACGATCGAATAAGGATGGGACACATAGGATTGAGTTGTATTGGAAAACAACTTTTATCGCGATTTTGGAGAAACTTCACCCGATCATTTTTGTAATGCGATATGGAAAGCGCACTGTTGGATTTGGTCAGATGATGCGAACGGTCGGGATTAGTTTGGGAGTTGCGGCGGACAAGCAGGTGGGACCGAGATTTATTATGGGCTGTTGATTTGATATGAAAAGGATCAATGGTCATGACTCAACGCGACGGGAAATGGTGGGGCATGAGGCAAGGTTGATCGCGTTAAGTGTGGACCGTTAGATTAGGTATATAAATATGATCGGAGGGTGATGGATGAGCGCGAGGGCGCTGGGTTATTTGATTGGATATTGAGGCTTTTTATATATAAAAGGAGTTTATATATATGGAATGGAATGCATAGGGGCGGGTTAATATAAATTTTAACCAAGGTTTCGACTATAGTATAAAGTACGAAACTTTATTCATCGGGAAAGAGGGGTATGGTTTAACCTTGGGAAAATCTTATGCGGGGAAAGGTGAAGGTATTAGCGGAGGTTTTGGTTAATACATAAAGCATCGATAAAGCTTTTTATTTCTCATTTGATATATCAATTCCGATAATTTTTCCTATATATTTTTATTATATAGTTATTTCAAACCATTTCGGCTAAATAACTATAGGGGAGTCGGGATATTTCTTTATGGATAATTTTCATGTCAAAGGGGTAGCTTAGGGATTTAATTTAAACATGTGCATAATAACTTTGACATAAAAATCTTATAATAAGTGGTTTTTTGGGATAATTAATAGAAAGGAGTTATATTAATAGGACTAGGACTTTCTATAGGGAGTTAATAAAATAAGTTAGGTGTTAATATGAAAAGGGACAATGAATACTCAAAAATTCATAAATAAAACTAAGGAAAGTGAAAATTAGAGTAAAGTTTCATTTTCATAACTCACTCACTTTTACTTAGTATATCATGTTTTTTTTTTTAGGTTTTTATGCTTTGTAAAGTGGAGGGAGTTAGTCAAATGGGTCTTAAGCATCACTAAGTAAAAATGGGGTCTTTACTTATGATTCTTCATGGTAATGAATGCATGAAAGGAAAATGATGTGATTTCTGGGATTAAGATAGAAACTTGACACTTTCAACTAATCATTCATTGAGCCTTGGGTCCGGTCCCAACAGAAGTCAGGGAAATGCCCTGAGCCTCTCTAACTGATAG
Organism: Pinus albicaulis; assembly: GCA_034641835.2. Lineage (NCBI taxonomy): Eukaryota > Viridiplantae > Streptophyta > Pinopsida > Pinales > Pinaceae > Pinus > Pinus albicaulis. Next base: position 846,793,406 of record CM076569.1, on the reverse strand, counting down.
TCTAAAATGTTAAATAGCTATGGGGAGGGGAAATTAGTTATTTGTAACCCGGTGAAAAATATTTACAATGGATTTCCCGCCTTCTTCTACCTACCCAGTCATATCTTCTAACATTTTTTATTCTATTTTAATCAGGTGCATTTGAGCTAGCAACCTTCAAAACATTTATTCTTTATGAAAGCAGTAAAACTATCTAATTCTAACTTATTTCCTCCAAGAATCCAAATTAAACTGTTGGATTCTTTTTATTCTCTACCTAACTACTGAATTGTCATGATTAAACTATATGACAATTCTTTATTCACTATCTACAACAAGTAAAATTGAAACATGACAAGTTAAGATTAAATTGTTCAACTCATCATGGATATTGGCATTTATTGACACTCTTCCATAATCAACTGCAAAAAGTAAAAGTAGTGGCATTTGGACGTGCACACTTTCACGTTTTATTCATTTTTTTTCTTTTGGGGTATATTATTTTTTCTAAGTCCTTTGATTTTTATTTCAGGACTTTTTACCCTCTTTTTGATTTTTTATTTTTTAGTTTTTACAAAATATGGGAAAATAACTTGCGGAAAGCAAAGTTTGTACATATTTACAAGACTCCCATCAGTCAAGTCAAAATTATGAATCATATATTTATAGGTTACTAACAGTCACTACATACCTAGATTCTACGCAGCGCTAGCTTGCATGCGATCAACCATAGTTCGCCTCTCCTGAGAAGATGGCACAGACTCGGAATCTACAAACAGTTCGACAACCCAAGAAGATATAACGAGCAGATCCATCCTCTTCCTATCAGCTGAAAAGCAACCAATCAGGGAACCCTTAGTTACCCCCAACCGCTCTCTTCAGAGAAGACCAACATGTGCGTTATGTAAAGCACCCAATCATGTGGTCGCCACCTGCCCTAACTTAGAAGCGCTACGACGCTGGTACCCCATCACGCCACCAACTGAGCACGATGGGCACCCCATATCTAAGCTATTTTTCCTTGTATGTCAAGGCAATAACTGTGGATAGTGTTATACCCATATCCCGCAATTTCATCCTCTAATTGATATGATACATAAATTAGATAAGAAACAAGACGATCTCCTCAAACATTATAGAAAGTATATCACCCCTAGATCAGCAACCTCGTACCCACATCGGCGTGATGGGAAAACTGGGACAGCGCACCAACCAAGCATAACCCAGGAACAACCTAGGATAACATGAATACTATGTGATCTGATTGGCCATCGAGTCAATCAATGCAAAGAACTGAAGCACCTCACAAACATTTTTCACACAGTCTCTCCTCTCTCACAGAAACTTCTCTCTAACCAAGATAAAATCACGCAGACTTATTGCCGGATTTGTTCACACTTTCATCATACAATTAAATGTGAGCATCTCCCCAAGCTAAGAGCAACAAGAGCGGCGTTAAGTCTACACTCCCCAAAAGAGCTAGACACACCCAAGCCAAAGACACATAAATGGAAGCAGAAGGCCTCATCTTCTGCAACAGATCCTTTCCAAGTGTCCACGTCTGTGACAAAGAGTAGTATTGGTTCCCACACAATCTACTCAGTTGTTACAATGGTACCATGCACCATCTGCACTGGCCATAACCACAAACTAGAGGCATGGACGCTAATGGAAACATTCAGGCAACTCTGCACCAGGCACAATTTTCATCGGAAAGAAATTGACCATCCTAACAGGGGACCCAACCTTGCGCGTACGCAAACTCCCATCATAGAGATTCTCCCCCCACCAAACGTCGACGACAAGATACACCACATAAGATTTGTGTCATCATTTAGAACCAGGACCCGAGCCGCCCACATGACTTGGATTACTGACTCGGTTCCCGTCGTAAAAATTCAGGGCACCTTACGCTGCTGCATTGATTTCCGCAATATCCCAAATTTACATGCCGCCATTGAACTCCTTGAATAGCATCTAGTGCAACTAGAGCTCGTCGACAAAAGCTGACGACAGTCGCTCCAACACAACGAGGCCTACAAGAAACGGGTAAAAGCATCGTTCGACCACCACATCAACCCTCGCTCATTCATCGAGGGAGAACTAGTCCTCCGCTACGATGTCGCAAAAGAAGCCCTAGGGCGAGGAAAGTTTGAAACCTTCGAGAAAGGACCCTACATCATAAAACATTGCCTCCTCAAGGGGGCATACATCTTGATTGAACTGGATGGGACATGCCTCAGCAAGCCCGTCAACGGCCTTTACCTCAAGAAATTCTACCCATATGGGCCAAGGAGGCCCTACCCTAGATTCGACGTACACAAACCCAAACACTGTAAATTTTTTACCAAAAGACTTGTTACAAAATGCCTCGAGTGTCACTACGGATTACCAACCTGACCCTTACTTCGGATTTGCTGATGGAGCATCAAGATAGTCTCAAATTTTAGTAGCAGCCGCCTGGGTCATCTATCACCCTGATCGATCACCACTCTGCACCAATGGTGTGTGCATCGGTTCAACAACAAACAATCAGGCAGAATATGACGTTGTTATCGACTTATTTCCGATGCCCTCCATAAAGGCATACGCCATATGCATATCTACCTTGATTCCCAGTTAGTAGTGTCGTGGTTAAACCAAACATTTGAGACAAGAGACAGACATCTGTTTAGAAAATATTTGCGTGCAAAAAGATTAAGTAGAAAAATTGACTACATTACATTCACACATGTATGAAGGAGTCAAAACCAAACAGCTGATCACATAGCTAACAATATTCTAAACTAGAATGCATCTTGGATAAACCATCATACATAAAAAACAAAAACATAGAAAACATAGATATCCATCAGCATAACATAATCCATAAGCAGAAACAGGGGACACACCATGTAGAGCCGAAAAAAATATCTCTCGCATATATATATCAAAATATATGTGTCTGAGTACAAAAAATATTGTCTTTGACCCACTGGTCAGCCCAAAAGATACAAATATACAGGTCAACAAAAATAGGGGAATAATCCTCATAATGGGTGCTTTTCCGATGTACAAAAAATACTCTAGGGAGGTTATCCCCTAGGTGGGGCACTTGGACCCACTGCCACTCCTGGTACTACTACTAGAGTCGCCATCAATACCGAGACTGCCACCCGACGTAAAATTGGTAAATAGCCCCTCTCCCAAGCTATCAAGGTCTCTAGCCATACATCCTCGAGGTCATCCAAAAATCTTTGAGTAGGCATCCCCTGGGTCAAGCAGTCCACTCGATCCTAGGCATCCTCTATAATTTCCACCCGCTCGGTCAGCTCAGCAACACAAGCCCCTGCCGCATCAGCACGAGCTCGCGCAGCAGCAGTCTCGGCGACAACCGAGCTGCTACCCTTTCCTAAAGGGCCAACCTCACCACCTGGTGCTCCACCTAGAGGCTGGGCAGGAGCTCCTCCCTACCCCCCGAGAGGTCCTCGAGGTCATCGAATCAGCTGGTGCCCAACCAGCTAAGCCACAAGCCGACCGACCTCGCCAACATTTGCAAGAGTAACCAAAAATATTTCAGTGTCATCTTAATACACACATAAACATAGATACTCAAATAAATCTAGAAAACACAAAGACATACCTGCTGGCCCCCAAGCGTATCCAGCAGGAAGACCCATCTCTAGGTCTCCCCGGAAGTCCATCCCTGCATAAGAGAATGGCAGTAACATCTGAGGATTGGCCTCAAAACAAGCCTCAGTGGTGGAGTTTCAGTAACACCCCACCCTACCACCACCTCCTTGAGGCATCACGAGAGCCCACCTCCTCCTGCGAGGCTCCTGTGGCCCCCCAGCAGGCACCGCCACCATAGGCCTCAGCAGCACCACCCGCTCATACATAATGCTGCATAAGATGCTGGAATAAGTAAACAGCTTTGATCCATCCTAGACCTTAGAAAGTTGTGCCAAAATCCCATCATAGCAAAAACGGGAAAAGTCAAAAAAGTGCCTGGCCCTCAGCCGGCGCAAGTCACCGATCTGCAGACCTGATGCCTAATGAGGAGTGGACAACCATGTCAGTCACACAATGGCAAATAAAGCACACCACTTGGCCAAATCTGTCACTGTAGCAATGGCTATGCACCCCTCCGTAAGGGGCGCCTCGCCGCAATGACGTGCCCGGAACCGATCAAGATCCATCCTCCCAAAGGGAAGTGGATACCGGAGTGCCTCACCCTGAGGCAATAGCCTGGTCACAAAGTAGATATCCGTCTCAGGATGAATAGTGATTTCACACCCATAGAGCACCATCACCTTGCGCCGCATATTCCAACATTGGATCAGGTAGTGCAGAAGTCGATCCTGCGATCGAAGAAGGTCATTCTCCATAAATTTCAGAAGACCCCATCGCACCAACTATTGGTGCCCCTGACCATCGACAGCCAAGGAAGTACGAAGCTTGGGCCAATCCCTCTACCTCCACAGCATCCTGTAATCAAACAGGATCACATCATCAGCATGAAAAACACCAAAAATCGACAAAATTTCCCAAACATTTTAACAAAAATTTCCTCGGCTTTCTGCAAGCCTGTTCCTCAGAAAGTCGCAAGGAAGGTGCACCCAAACCTTGGATAGGCACGCAAAAGGTGCGCAAAAACTCTTTTTTTGTGCGCAAAAGGCGCGCCAGTACCCTGATCGCATGCGCGGTCATTAGAAAAACTGGCTAAAGATCCGTACAAACCAATATTGTACGGACCCCAGCACTCATAGACTAAAAATAAATAAAATGTAGGATTTCATGAAGTTTACCTAGCCAAAAAATCACTAATCACAGGTGCTCAGGCTGACCACAACGGCAAGAAATGCTCTGCAAAAGCCTCTAACCTCTCAATACTCAACAGACACAAATGAACTGAATTGAGCCATATTCGCCTATATGTTGCCCTTTTCAGAAAATTTGGAGGACCATAATGAGAGCTCAGAAGGCCCAATCACTGGACTGAAAGCAACACTTTGACCAGCACTCCATAACGCCTAAGGGCAGTGCCATACATTCGCACCCCCGAAAAAAAAAAAAAATATTTTAGTGCCAGCGGGTATGCCCTCTCGTATCTACTTTTTTAAGCACATGTATTTCAAATCAATATTTGAATAAAGAAGATGTTTTCACTTAGGTTATTTGATTTTGCAGGTAGTATGAAAACCATCTGCAACTCCATCCACTGAAAGTTCCAGAGAAGGTACCATTCTACCCCCAGCATGATAGAGTCCCTAAAAAACTCTGCATATCTTTACATCATTTCTCCATCAGAAATTAACGATAGGTTCCAAACACCCGACTATGTTTATCATCACCCAACCTTACATATGATAAGCATCCTCGTTGGTCAGTAGAGCCTCCCCTCCATGGCGCTTGTCACCCAAAGTAGACCATATATCAAAACAACAGGGCACCATGGCCATACCACTATAGTCTGGGAAGCACCTCATTCCCATTCACTCGCCATGCATCAAGTCAAGTTTTACCATACTAAATAAAACCCCTTTCCTGGACGACCAGGTTGTTCAAGCAGATCAAAAGCACACTATCGCGCCTCACATTTGTCCTACCATACCTCCATCAGCATAACCCATCTGCGATTATTTTTCATCCGCATCATCAACCTCACACGTGAGACCAAGCAATGGGGCCCACACCCTCAGCAAAACACCCTCCTCACATCATCAGTGAGCGAACACTATCATGTTTTGAGGCACCCGTCTCTATGTTTTGTACAAACTAAAACCCATTATTTTATTCTTTTGGTAAGTTTACAAAGACCGCAAACGGCGCACTACATCCCCCAACCCACCCATTCATTTTTCTCCCATGGAAGTAGTCCCTCGTCACCCTTGGTCAGAGTATCACACCCTCACACAAAAGCCATCATGACATTCATAACTAGTTCATACCCACCTTAGAAGTCCTACCAACTCCAGGGATTTCCCCATCACAAATAGTTATGACTGTCGCCTAGCTATTTTTTATACTCCGACCTTGGGCCACTGAATCCCCATCATCAGTTTTCAGTCACCCCTCACCATCATGCATATTTTAAACCCATCACATCCATGATCTTGATCCTCCATATCAGTGAATCCCTTGTTCGGTTGAGGCTTCCTTTTTGTCGACTTCAACACCTCTTTTCCAAAAAGGAAGCGGTACCTTGGATCACCCCTCTCCATAAAAGGGACATCCTCGGGTGGCACTGTGGGAGACATCATTTCCCATAGATTTCATCAATCCTCGTGACATTCGACTACAGCACAATCTTTCATGTCAATATGGCATCGTACCTTACAACCATTGCACTTTGATAAAATATGTCGTAGACTCATGCCTCTATAAGCATCTCTTTTAGAAATGCTTACACGGGAAGGTCCCAGCCAGCGCCTATGCGTACAATGCGCATTTATATGCCATACCAATTTTACATATATGGGTACCACATTCCACCTATTTTCAAATAAAAAATTCCCCTAAGGGCATCAATAGTTGTTGTCATCAACCAACATATCACTACCATACTAGTGATGCAGATAGAATCTGTATCTGCCACATAGAGTTGTTTAGCTAGCCAAAGCATCACGAGCATGGGACATGCCCGCCTCGTAGAAATTTTTTATATATTGTATTACACCATTGCTTGCAAGGATCCCACAGCACATGATCGCTCTTCGACCCGGTGCATGGTGTCTCCAACTCCAAGTTACACGCAGGTCTCTCTCTCTCTCTCTCCACAGAGTACACAAAAAGAAACTATAATGTATTTCGGCTATACAGTTCTTCCTAGACCTCACACATTAGGGGTCAACTGTTATCACTGGAAAATCGGGCAAGAAAAGATGACATTATTTAATGTCAGGCAGAAGGATTTACAGGGCTGAGAGACATTAGAGAATCTGAAATATTTAAAAAATCTCTAAGGTCTGAAATTAAAAATCAAATTGCGCATAGAAAGAACCAATCAAATGTGCCTTTGCAGGCATAATTCTTCAATAAGCACACCTTTGCACAAATTTTCCTCAAAAATATGTGTGGTCCTGAGAGTGGTGGGAGTCACTTTCTGAGACCACAAGGCACACTCCAGGACATTGATCCCACACTTGAGGTCGCCTAAGGATAGCCACCCAAGCCTCCTTAGGACCTCAAAGGAGCACACAATGGAATAAATGTGGCACACAATGGAATCACCCTCCTCTCTTGGGTCACCATCCATAATATACCAAGAGAGGGAAGGATGATTTGAATTCTCCTATAAAATGCCACCAAGAGATGAAAAATATGAGAGCACTTTTTTATGTTGGCTAGAATTTTCCTAAGCAATACCAGCAGTGTGTGATCCGAAGTAGAGATAAAGGGGACTCAGTTTTTGGCTATCCAACAACTCCAATTCACCATATTAGAGAGAGGGAGACTTTGCGCCAAGGCAGCTCAGAAGTAAAGACATCCTTGTATCGGGACTTGGAGCTCCATAGTTCCTTGGCAAGTGGGTTAAAGTTTCACCCTCATTTCCTACCAGCACTCAATAAGAGGGGACGTAAGCGCCGTCGTTTGGATTATTGAAGTTGTTTTACTCTATTTAGAGATTTTGTGTTATTTGTTTTTGTTTTTGTTTAGTTTTTTGTGTTTGAATATGAATGTGTAGAAATTTTCTGAATAATGAAGATTTATCCACTGAGAATATACTGGTCACACACTAATTCGAATTCATGCATAACACATAACCTCTTCTACAATTAATCATCAATTTGTGGAAATAGAAACAGTCGCATGCGCACATAAACACAATATGTAATGGGGAAAGCTTATAGCTGAAAACCCCCATCTATTTTTAATATTATAATAGAAGAGAGCATGTAACAATATCAGTACAATACTCCTCACAAGTACTCAGTACTGTCTCCAAAAGTTACACACAAAGCTAAACAGGTTTTTGAGACAGTGAATTAGCTGTCACTATTCTTGCTCTCTTGCTGATAAGTTAGTTAATAATGACATGAGATCCAAGTTCGAATCTCCTTGGCTTCAACTGCGCAATCCTCATGGGAAATCTCCTCTAATGCTTGTGCAAATCTCATGCACAACTGCTGTCGCAACTAATAGCAAACTCACCCTTTCATCTACCTCTTCCACTGGTCTCCACTGAACTGTCCATGCACTGTAGTGAACTGATGTGTTCTTGAATTGAATAATGAGTTAATAATTAGTGAATTAAATAATATTTAATTCACTCCACTCATTACTAGTGTATTAGCCAGTTAAACTAAACACAACTAGTTCAACTAAGTTAAACCGAACACAACTCCACCAACTGTCTCATCAACTCCACCAAACTCCACCACTTGAGTTCTAACTGAAGTCAACCATGCATGAGCTCACCAAACCCCTAGGAATAGCATTCCATTACATGGGGATGGGCCATCCATAAACTCCAAGTCTTTGAGATGGCAGGAGTTTATAGTCCAAATCTTATTAAGGGCTAATAATATTTGACTGACCTATTTTTAGACAGGCAGTCTAAAAATAGACTTCGACCTGTATGTCTAAAAATAGAGGTCCATCTATTTTTACCAACTCGACCAATCATCCAAGAATATCATACTGCAACTCCTAGACCATGCTCCATATGTCTAAAAATATACATACTCTAAAAATAGACTTTGCGCAAAAAATAGCCTGCGGGCCCACTTAGTGAAGGCGACTTCATTTCACTAAGCTCCATCGTCTTGTTGCATTTTCAACAGAATGCTATTTATCTATCTAGTATGTGTATGTTTTAGCATGTTCCACTAACTTGCTTGACGCCATCTATTTTCTGCCTATGACCAAAAACTTAAGAGGGAAAAACCACCCCTCTTAAGCAAGTGTGATTTGGTACATTCGTGCGCCAAACACACCAACACACCTAAGAAGGACTGGTTCGGTCTTGTTGTTATCGACAGGTCCTGTACTGTTTAATTTTAATGAGTCCAGCAATAGGATTAACTCGTTGTTTTTCATTTTTAGGGAGTCAGAAGAAAAACATAAGTAATCTCCATAGTGTTATTTTTAATAGATTTAGTCCCTCGAGCCCAAAAAAAGGATAAAATAATGCAGGAGAGAACTCTATTTACTGTATTTATTCAACGTATACCTTTTTCGTAAATAGTCGAATTCAGTCTGGAAAAGGGGTAAACTTATACAGAATGGACGTCTGTTCATTTACTTTAACGAGTTCGAATAGTCAAGTACTCGGCGATCTTTTCATGTTTAAAGAGTCTGAAAAGGGCTTAAAAAAAGACTCCAGGATTTCACTTTTTCGTGTTTTTATAGAGTCCGAAAAAAGTGATAAAAGTCTACTCAATGTCAAAATGATTCTTTCCACAAATATCTTGTTTCCTACACAAAAAATATATAAAAAAAATATGAACATATGCTCTCAAAAAAGGAAAAACATTTTGATTTGACTTCTAAAGTAAAAATAAATAAATAAATATTATTTTAATCATTTAAAACTATAAAAATAAGTTTAAACAAGTCATTTTCAACTTTTGGTTTTCAGAGTAGAGCAGAAAGAGTTTTCGCCCTAAATCTTCTGAAGTTGATATTAGGAGAACCAACCAACCATTATTATTCCCAAATGGGAAAAGCAAGAATAGAGTGCATAAAATTGGAATTATGAAGAAATATAAATAGATAAAAGCATGAGACAACAGTATATCCATTCCATTATGAATATAACAGCAAAATAGGTACAAGATATTGAGGAAAATCTCACTCAAGTTGGGCAAACAAGCCTCCCATGAAAGCATACACCTAGATCTAGAATGTTGTTATTACATGAAGTATAGGAATGCAGAAAAATGCATTGTCTAGGACAGAATAGCAGCTAAAAGATATAAAAATATATTGTTGCTGATATAATGCTCCAAAAATGCTAAGGCGAGAGATCCATGCTCCAAAACAGATTTCCAGGACAACCCAGAAAAGGTTTTCGGAAATGCATACTATACAAAATATAGTTGATTTGTCCCTAGGGCTAAATAATATCTACAACTGAATCATTGATGGGATATGACTGATCTGATATACAAGATGGTTGATCCTCCTCCCACAGATCTCCTAAATTAAGGGTTGATCCCCACACAAGAAACCCAAACACTCCAAATAGGGCAATAAACCGACTGTTGCATCTGCTCTCCAAAATAACGCAGTCCTTGTAGGAAAATGTGTTGTAGCTGATGACTGCTACTTGGCCTGGTGCCAAAATATGTAATGAATCCCTGAGAACTTCCTCACAATCTTCTGGATGAAAGGATGATCCCTCCAATAGAAAAACTAGCTCAGAAAATGGAGATCTCTCTCCTCCACTGCCACACCCCTGCAACACAACCCAACTCTAAACAGAACTGCATTGTACATTAGACTGGAGCTTGGCCAATTGCCTGAATGTAGAAGTATAGTGCAAGACTCCTCCAAGAGCTTCTCAATGGAAAAGGTGGGATTCCTGATCAGGAACACCCTATGCTAAACAGCACAGCAATCTTAGCTAAACAACTGAAGAAAGTTATATGTCTAAACAGACCACATATCAAAATATAATAAACTAAAAAAAAACCCCCAATATGGCTACCGTCCTCTTCCTTTTATAATATATGAGCTTCCAAACCCTAATCCCCATCCATTACTGACACTACTTCCATGCAATGTGTCTCCATCTAAAACTGTGTTGTCCCTCCATTAATGTCCACTCCTCCATGACAGCGTTGTTGATTTGGTCAAAGTTGACCAAGTCAAAGTGCTCCAGCCCCTGTTCACACCTTAGGGTGCTTTATTAAGCTGAAAAGATGATCAAATTTCACATGAGAAGTGGTTTTATTCATAATAAAGAGATTTATGGGTCTCCCTGCCCACTTATTCGCTTATCTAAGTGACAAAACAAAACTTTAATATTCCAATTAGTTGCAAGCTAATTTAGGAATATTACAATGCTCCCCTCCAAAATGTTGCTTGTCCTCAAGCAATTGCAAGGATACTGCCAAATCTCCAATAGATATGTCTCCTCCCAAGAATACAAGTTTGCCTTTGGTGGATAAAACAAATAGCTCTCATCATGAAAAAGTGGGAGATATATGGAAAGAGTTATCTGCTATCCATTGGTCTCCTCAAGGCATGAGAGATGGTAAATGTTGGGTGCCCAATCCCAATGAAAAACTACAATCTCTATGCTATCATCCAAACAAAATGAGCCATCCTTGGTAGCTCATAGGAACAATCAACAATCCCCTGCTTCTACAATGTATAGGGGATGGATGTTGAAAATGAGAGATAAAATTGTTCAACTTGCGTTGTCTCTCTCTCCATTTATGATAGATGTGGAACTCTTCATCTTGGGTTGCAATAATATGGTCATTAAGAAGCCAAAAGGTACTTGGAATTTCATGATCCCACTCTTTTGTTCTAGGAACCTCTCTTGCCCAATCCACCCCACATATAGTGAATAGAGTATCATCACCATATGGGCTCCAAATAAAATATGGACTAAGTTTCACATGACAAACTGGATGGTGAAAATAGTCCCTCAAGTGAGACCAGCGTTGTTCTTATTCTAGTTGTCTCAAAACATGATATGATAAGTGGCCATCCAACCACTTACTTGTTGCCATAAGCTTCTCAAAATCTTGAAAATAGTAGAGGACATTAGGTGTTGGCTGAATATGATCCAATCAAAACAAATCTTGCCCAAAGTCCTCTAGAAAGTGATCAATCCCATCACTGAATGTAGTCCCAAAAGGAAAATGAAATCCAAAGAGAGGTTTTCTCTCTTGTCGAACAATGTGTTGCAAATGTATGGTAAATGAATGTACATGTATAGTTAGTTGATAAATAAGCATCAAAACATAATCTTTACCATATGTTGTATACAAGTTGGTGAAGAGGTCCATAGATGAGCCTTCCCATCTCTCCATCAAAAGGGGAAGTGATGGAAACAACCTTGCAACAGTGGTTTCTCTCCTCCTCATACATCAAACAAGCTACATATCTCTTGATATGTCAGTGCACATCTTCTTTGAGATCCACCCAATAGAATCCAACCATGATGGTGTGATAAGACTCAATGAAGTCTACATGTCCTGAAGAGAGTGCCTCATATGTTGCATGTAGAATCTCCTTCTTGAGCTTGGAGTCTCTATTCAAGTAGATATGATCATGGAAATAAATGACTCCATCAACCACTCTATGCCTCCCATCTATCACTTGCCCATCAAGAACCTTGCATGTGAAGAGGTTCTTATAATATTCCACCAATAGTTGTGTTACACAGCATTTTGTCACCATCCCTGAAATCCCTCATCCCGTACATTGGAGGACTATTCCTGTGACCTGTGAACAGTAAAATGTCCTGAAAACACCTTGATGGCATCCTTCTGCATAAGGGAAAGAATTCTCCTGAAGAAAACTTCCTCATAAAATCACTAAAAACATATGTTTGGGCATTGGCGCGAGCAGCGAGTTCATCCCTTGCGCCAATGGGGAAAATATACACTAGAGGTCACACCAGCTGGCGCTCTGTCCCTGTGTTGTACTAGTGCCAACCTGTTTGGGAATTTTTTTAAACAAATTGGAGGTAGAAGTTTCCTTTAACCACCTCGGGAATGACTCATTTCAAGTGGTTAAACTTGATAAACCACGAATCTATACCTTTAGGAGATGGTTGATGGAACATTCTAAGAGGATAGGACTCCCCCCCACGATTATAGGGATCCTAACCTCTCCTTCTCCCTCTATAAAATCTTGCCCTTTCTATTTCCAACCTAGCTGAACATTTGGGAAGAAAAATATAGCTGAGCGACTATTGAGAGCAGAGCCAAGGAGAACTCCGTAAGAGAGAGAGCCTTGTCTAAATTCCCGACAAGATTTGTGAGAACGCTCCGCTGGAAGCCCTGCCGAAGGAAGAACGCGACGTCGGAACTCGGTTGTAATCTTTCTTTCGTATTTTAATATATGCTAGACTATGTTATTGTTTCCATCGTTGTATTGCTTATTTTTGTAATTCAATTTACCTTTTCTGACTGATTGATAGTTACATGTTCAAATTATTACGTTGTATGTTGTCGTTTTTCTCTACATATGTATAGGTGTCCGGACGCGGCGAGTGAAAGGATTGTGATCTGTCAAGCTAGGAACGGGAAGCAGCACTTCTTCTTTGACAACAGTAATGTAGGACTTGAGGTAAGTTATCCATCGTAGCTTTGTCTTTTGTAACTGGGAATCGATGTCGTAGCGTGTTCTGTTTGTTGCTAGACCCACTCTTGGGCTAGTGGGATCGCGTCTGTCCACAGAGGGGATTTACCTCACCAAAAAATTGGTGACTCCACTGGGGAACAGTGTGATTTTTTCCTTCATCCTTTAGGTTTTCCTCCTGGTCTTTGCTTGCTTAGCTTTCTTTTCTGATTATCTTTGTTGAGACTAAGACCCCTGTTCAGCCCCAGAGGATCAATTTGACCTCTGTTTTTCCAAAATTTCCACCTTTCCAAGGCTGGCTTGATTGGCGCGGGTTCCAGCCTGACAGTCGCACCAGCTGGCACTTGTTGCCAGTTTATCACTCACGCCATCCCCTATCTGGCGCAGATTACAGCCAGACAGTCGCGCCAATTTATGTAGGTGCTAGGGTTTTCCCTGTTTTGGAGTTTTTGGTCCATCTCGGTGTCTCTGGGTATTTTCTTAGCTTGATTTGAATGCTTTGGGTTTGTTTTTTACTGAGATTAGCCCTTATCCTTCGGTTTTTTGCCCTTTTCTATCAGTTTTTCTTTTCAACCCTAGGTTTTCTAGATGCTTCAGCCTGTTGAGCCTCCCGTGGGAGTTTTGGGTCCTTGGTTTCCCAGTCAAATCCATTTCCGCTTCTTTGCATTCAGCTTCTTGGATCCATTTGAGTGATTGTGTTAATTGAGTGATTGTCCTTTATTTCGTTCAGTTTTACTCTTGTCACTCTAGGTCTAGATTACACGGCTTGTTTGGGTCTCTTTTGAGATCTTTTCTTTGATTTGAGGGATTTCGTCATTGGTTTGAGTCTTGTTGTGCTTGTTTTGAGTTGAGTGAAATTTTTTTTGTTTGAGCTCTTGCTTCACCATTCTCAAATTGGTGTTTTGATTTATTTTTCATATCATTTAGTGCACTTGCTCTGATATATTGAAAGATACAAAAAAAAATATTTTTCATTCTTGATTAGCATAGTGAAAATTGGAAAATCTTTTGCATTTCTAGCATTATATAATTCTAGGGAACAGCCTTTCAGTTTCATTAGCTTGCATCAGATTCAGTAGTGGATGTTTTTGTATGTTCATATTATTGCTATCACTTGGAAGCTCTTAACTCTCTCGTAGATAGCCTTTCATTGAACGAAATGGTATTTTATGGCATGTAGCTTGCATTTAGGGATTCATGAGATTCAACATTCGGTAGGACCTTGGAATTGAAACATAAATACAAGATCAACTTAAAATTTATTCAATTGACCTAAGACAACATTGAAACCTAACGAAATATTTAGTGGTCTAAGTTAGAGACGTGTTCCGGCGTCTTTTAACCTAGCAGCTGTCGCTCACCATCTGGCTTTAGACAGCACTAGTACGGACTTGTGCTCCTCGTACTGTTGAGTATATAAAGGGAGACCCCTCTAGGTTGTAATCCTTTTATCCGTAGGAAGCCGAGTCTGCCGCCTTATAACCGTGATACACCGAACACAGCATTCAGGGAGACTACCTGCACGTACGTCAAGTCCTTGGTTGATTTCTCTTTTATTTTATAACCAAGGTGTATATGGAAGTTCACGGGAACCTGGTACACCCTTCTACCTAGACTACCTGAGCAGACATTTTCAATCTTTACTGACTTTATAAATTTGAAAAGATCATCGAGCACTTGTCATTTCATGCTCGTTTCCAACCTGAAAGTGATAGAGTCACCTTTTGCCAGTTTCTTGACTCTTAAAATATGAACTGGTAGAATTTTGTTTCAATGTCTTAAAAATTAACTACCCACGAAATATTCCTGGTTAAAGTTAATTTCCTTAGGGTGTTGTTTTGAAATTTGTTTCTGATGGCAATGTCTCCAGAGTTCGCTAACCCAAGAATCCCTTCTGAAGAAAATCTTGGTCCTTTTCCTGCCTTTGGGAATGTTGGTGCTCCTTATATGGCAACGTTGTCCCTCCCTGGTTTAACTGTTGGATTTCCTGTATGGTTATTTTCAACCTCAGTGGTCCCGAGTGTTCCATCCACCATATAGCCATCTCCTCCACCAGAATGACACCATGTTGTTTCTAAGGTGGACCTCTCCCCTTCTTCCCCTGTTTCTTTGTCCTCCTCTTCTACTTCGCCTGGTGAAAGTCTAAGAAGAAGAAGAAGAAGACGAAGAAGAAGAAGTCAGATAAGCGAGAGGTTAATACTGCAGCTATTGTGCCTAAGAAGATTTCCCTTACAGAACCATCCGCACTTCCACAGAAGGTCAAATTCCCTTGCATGCTCTGCAAAGGTAACCATTTGCTTTGAGACTGCCCTGGTATTCCCAAGGTACTTGAAGCATGGTCCGACGGCCGCCCGCCATTGTCTTCTGGAAGTCATATTTCTAGCACATGTTTGACTAGCTCTGGTAAGGCTCATAAAAAATAGGGCAAGATTACCAATCCCTGTAAGTTGTTTGAAGGGCATCACCCCATTCACCTTTGTTCGTACATGGATGAAGCCAAGAGAGTGTTGGAAAACTCCACTATTTCTGCACCCTGCCTTCCGGCTGGTTACCAGAAGCTTTCTTTGAGTCCTTCGCTAGTTGATTCCACGATCGGTCAAGCGTCATCCTTGCTCGATCCCAATCCCCCGGAAATTCAAATTCAGGAATCCGTTCCCGACCAACCGTTGGTCGTGGAATCAGTCGATCTGACCCCATCTATGGTTCATCAGGCCTTTTCAGTTGAGATTCGGTCTCATCCCCCCCATGTTCTTCTTGTTTCTTTAGATTCTTCATACTTGGAGAAAGATTCTTCCGTCCCTGTAGTCTAAGAAACTACTCCTCCTACTCCCATGATGGACGTCTCGAAGGATGCTCCTCTTTCTCCAGTAACATCGGGGGACAACCATCTCAGTTCGATGGTATCCCCCCCAAGTAGTTTGGTCGCTTCCTTCGATTGGAGTCGATTTTCAGGATACCGCCTTCCTTCTTATGTGCTTTTCAAGATAACGGTACAAACCTTTGATCTGGTCGTACCCAGCACTATTATAGATGAAGGCGCATCTATTAGTATTATGTCTTCCACTACTTGGCAAGATTTTGGTTCTCCACCGCTTATGCCTATTACCCAGAATCTGTTGGCTTTTAACAGAGGAACCAGTCAACCGTTAGGGATCCTTCCGAAGTTACCTATTACTTTGGGAGGGAAAACCGTCCATATAGACGTTATGGTTGTTCCAGGCCCCTTAGATTTCAATTTACTCTTGGGGCGTGACTATACTTATGTCATGGGGGCATTTGTCTCTTCCCTCTTTCGTGTGATCTACTTTCCGCACAAAGGTCAAATCGTGACCATTGATCAGCTTTCATTCTTTGGTCCTGGCATGACACTTGGTCCACCATCATCCCTTCCGGGTCTTTATCCGCCGGTTGTATACTCGCCACCGCAGGTTAATTATGTGGCTACCTATCCCGTGCCCGCAATCAGTGAGACTGCCATTGTGCATAGTGTGCTGGGGGCATTGGGTCCTGATTTCAAATATGTTATTCTCCCATCCAGTGTGGAACTCTTGGAAGCCATGACTTCTTATTCATCGTGATGAGTTGTCTTCGGAGCAGGGTTTTTTTTCTTGTGTCAAGCTCCTTAAAAAATGAAACAAGTTGGTCGGAGCATAGTTCCTTTTCTTGTGTCAAGCTCCCTAAAAAATGAAGCAAGGCGTCGAGGACAATTCTTTTAATGTGTCAACCTCGTTAAAACAATGAAACATGTTCCTGTTCAATTTGAGTCTTTGTAACATCTCGTAAAATCCAAGTCGAGTCTTTCTCTTGGTCTCATTTTTGAACCTTCACTCCATTTCCTATGGACTGAAGCTTGGGGGGCATGCACACCTCAAATTGAGTCACCGTGCTGGGGGGCATGCCTATTTTTCAAGCATAGTTTACTTTTGTTTCAAGCCTGTGTCAACATGAAACCAAATCTCAAGCATAGTTTACTTTTGTTTTCAAGCTTGCATAAAAATGAAACCTTTAGGTTTTATACCCTTTGTGAACATTTTTCCTGATACTTGGGTCATTACTTATTGTGCAAATTATTTAACTGATAGATTAGATAAACATTGTATTAGGCATTTGCATAATTTTTAACAAGCATCATCACATGTACAAGGATCTGTGTAGAAAATATATATATATATATATATATATATATATATATATATATATATATATATATATATGTCATTTGTTTACAAGCCGTGTGCATCATAAAACCCACAAAAAATAATATATGTCTATTTCGGTTACATCATGAGACAACATGTCTGTCAAAAATGTGCAGAAATAAATCCTAATGCCTGGTCGGCGTGGTGCTCATGATAGCACGTCACTGCCTGTACCAACCGTCTCAGCAAGTGGTGGATACGGCTTGGCACTCCTATAGTGTGCCTCTGATAAGCTCGAGGTACGTCATCAAAACGGGCATAATCTGGGACCCCACGGGTGATTCCCTCCAGGTTCTGCACTAACTCCTCGTCAATTCCCTCACCCTGAGG
The DNA here is from genome assembly GCA_034641835.2 of Pinus albicaulis. NCBI lineage: Eukaryota > Viridiplantae > Streptophyta > Pinopsida > Pinales > Pinaceae > Pinus > Pinus albicaulis. Next base: position 846,775,653 of record CM076569.1, on the reverse strand, counting down.
ATCGAAGTCACAAGGAGTCTGCCTCGCTATTGGAGACATACCGGTGGGACTCTGGGCCAACATCTGCATCCATATGAGATTAACTGTCAGAATATGCATATATACCAAAAAATCATAAAACTGATGAAAATAAAAAATGAGTCTTACCAAGTTCCTCGTCTCAATCCTCTCCCTCCGGGAGCGAGAGGTCTAGGTCTCCAGTAAAATATGTGCTAGCGTAGGGCCAATCCTCCACGACAATCAGCTGTTGTCGGAGCCAATAAAAAAACTCTGGCCTCCAGAACATCTGTTGGCCACCCCCTGCTCTAGGCATCAGTGTCGCCCATCGGGCCATATGTGGCTCTCTCAGTGGTGGCTCTGGGACTATAGCCTCCTGGCACTGAAATATGGGTAATCATTCCAAGAAGAATGATACCAGAATCGACCCATACCCAAACTGCTTTATTTTGCTCTTCTTGCATTTAGTGAGCTGTCGTTTGATGTTCATGGTCATGGCCTCGGCCCAGTCGAAGATGGTTGGGTTCATACACTTTGAAGAAAGAAGTAATTTCGTCTTCGTGGCCACGTGCGGTGTCTGCGATCCCACAGCTTGCGTAATGGTGTGTAGCACTACTCTCAGTGCTAGATCAGGGACGGTCTAGATGTCTAATTTACCGCTCCATGTTCCTTTTCGTGCCTCTAGGCACACCCTGTTCATGACCATTGTCATGCTTTCCCCAGAAGACTCGTACTAGTCAAAATAGGGACTAGACCCCTGCGTGACAGTCCAGTGATGAAATATACATCTGATATTTTGAGCTCAAGCTCTTGATCCCGAAATATGAATTTCTCCTAATCTTCATCCTAAATGCTGATAAGATACTGTATCAATTCAAGCTGAGCCCGAAGACATGGCGTCAGGAAAAAAATTTTGAGCCCACAATTCCTGAGGGCATTCATGCATTGCTCGTTTTCCATTGCTTGTTCATCCTCTTCGCTATGTTCTCTCTCCTTCCACTCGATAACCATCTTTTTTCGCTTAGTACCTACATCAATTGATCATGGGAACATTGTAAGCCCTTTTAGGTATTAAAATTTACATTCTATTGGCTGCATTTTTTGAAATTTGATGCGGATTTTGAGTTGCGCAGTTGGCGCGACTGTTTGGCTAACATTCGTGCCATCTGGCGCGACCCCTGTGTAAAACTGGTCTGATTGGCGCGGGTCCATGCCCGAAACCCGCGCCAACCACGGAGCCCTAAATTTTTCCAATAGTCCCCTAAAGGATCTCAAATGGAAATAAAATGCAATAAAATATAACTTAAAAGATGGCAAAAGAGGACAGCTCTTACCTACAACAAACAGAATTCGGATTCGTCCACTAGATTGTTCACAATCGACACCTGAAGATCGCAAGAGGAAAAGGTCATTGTTGCTCTGCAAAGAGGTAAAAAGTGAAAAGTAAATATTTTTTACCACTATTGGTCTTTTATAACTTTTCAAAGTCCTAAAATAGGTTTTAAAACATATTTGTCGATATATTTTCATATTATTTTCGTGGAATATGTTTTACACATTTCTTTTTGTGCAGCAACAGGTTTTTCACGTGGTTTTGACAAAGAGACGAGTCGTATTTTATACTTTTTCGGACTCGGTAAAAACACGAAAAATTCACTACTGGAGTCACCTTTCAGCTCTTTTCTGACTCTCTAAAACTAAAAATATTTCCGATTCACTTGTCGTTTTGAGCTCATTAAATTGGTTGCGAAGCGATATCTACCCAGTATACATTTACCCCTTTTTCGGGCTGGGATGGATTATTTATGAAAAAGGAATACCCTAGCCTATCGCGACTAGGAGGTTTTCTCAGTCACAATTTTCTACCTTTTCGGATCTGAGGAACTATTTACGAAAATGGACTGCTGGCGTCTTCTTTTCCGCCTTCTTTTCAAACTCTCTAAATATGAAAAGATGCCGAGTTCTTCCTTTGTCGGACTCGTTAAAAACTAATGACATCAGACTCCGTCGCAATGACATTACTCGAGTTCCTCCTTCCTAGGGCTCGTAAAATGTACTAGGTTGGATTTTTCCGAAGGACAAACTTACATCACAAGCACATGCTATCCCCTTCAAGCTTGTTTTCAAAAATAATTGGGGTACTCGCCAGAAATGGTGGGGGAAAATGGAACCAAGATTGTAGTCGTGTTGGTAGTATGTCACTCTTGAACATGGCACTTGTCTGCATTTGTGTCGGGTTGGGAACATTTCATCTCGTTATCTACTTGCTTCCATGGGTTTGGGTAATCTCTTTTGACCGCTCATCTGCTCTTTGCCACATCACCATGACCTCAAATCCCTTGATGTCAAATACTGCCAAATCCAGTGTCGTGTCGCCGATATGTTCAAGAGAAGTTGGCCTCTGTAGTTTTCAACCTCCCTCTGATTCTTTGTTAGTCTTGATTCACAAACATTGTATCCCTCTGTCTCGTGTCGATGATGTGGGAAACATTATGGCCCACCTTCGATCAAGGTCCCTTCCTGTCGACTCCAGCTCATTATCCAGGAAGTTGATCTAAAGACTCCCTTTAGGTACCTTGGAGCCTGCATGCCTCAATGGCAGGTTCTTCGCACTCGATGTAAGGTCCACATCATTGGCCTTCGATCGATTGACTCTACGGGTGTTCGATGTCATATCACTGTTCACATGTCATGGATTGTACCTTTTGTACCTTGAGAGCCATTATCAATATTGTTGGTTTCTCTCGCGTCTGTTAACAGCTTTCATCATTGGCTGGTAATCAAACGATGTTCTTGCATGTTCGACTTCAGCTCACATATTCACATGCTTGAACTTGTACTTTGTTCGGGTCGAGATGGAGCGCAAGACCCTGGATTTTGTCTGATGAAATCCAGGCTGTGGGTTCTTTGTGGATTATTATGACTTATTACATGACTCTTTTGATTGGATGGTTGCAACCATACCTGAGTCTATTTATTGATCCCTACAGTTGGATGGCTATGTCCATACCTCGGATCTCAGTATTTTTGTACTCTTTTATGGATGGCTGCGCCCATACCACATGTCATGTATCAGATATATCAGTTGTATTTGTACTCGGAGGTCTTCCGACGGTAGTGTTTTCAGTTGAATGCGTTCTCGTAAAGCATTTCACCCCTCCCTCTCTCTCAGACCTCATGCTTTAGGGGGCATATGTTACACAGCATTTTGTCACCATCCCTGCAATCCCTCATCTCGTACATTGGATGACTATTCCCGTGACCTGTGAACAGTAAAATGTCCTGAAAACACCTTGATGGCATCCTTCTGCATAAGGGCAAGAATTCTCCTAAAGAACATTTCCTCAGAAAATCACTAAAAACATATGTTTGGGTATTGGCACGAGCAGCCAGTTCATCCCTCCCGCCAATGGGGAAAATATACACTAGAGGTTGCACCAGCTGGCACTCTGTCCCTGTGTTGTACCCACGCCAACCTATTTTGGAATGTTTTTTAACAAATTGGAGGCGGAAGTTTCCTTTAACCACCTCGGGAATGACTCATTGCAAGTGGTTAAACTCGATAAACCACATATCTCTACCTTTAGGAGATGGTTGATGGAACATTCTAAGAGGATAGGACTCCCCCCCACGATTATAGGGATCCTAACCTCTCCTTCTCCCTCTATAAAATCCTGCCCTCTCTATTTGCAACGTAGCTGAACATTTGGGAAGAAAACTATAGCTGAGCGACTATTGAGAGCAGATCCAAGGAGAACCTCGTAAGAGAGAGAGCCTTGTCTAAATTCCTGACAAGCTTTGTGAGACACGCTCCACTGGAAGCCCTGCCGAAGGAAGAACGCGACGTCGGAACTCGGTTGTAATCTTTCTTTCGTATTTTAATATATGCTCGACTATGTTATTGGTTCCATCGTTGTATTGCTTATTTGTGTAATGCAATTTGATTCAATCTTTTCTGACTGATTGATAGTTACATGTTCAAATTATTACGTTGTATGTTGTCATTTTTCTTTGCATATGTACAGGTGTCCGAACGCGGTGAGTGAAAGGATTGTGATCTATCAAGCTAGGAATGGGAAGCAACACTTCTTCTTCGACAACAGCAGCGTAGGACTTGAGGTAAGCTATCCATCGTAGATTTTTATTTTGTAACTAGGAATCAATATCGTAGCATGTTTTGTTTGTTGCTAGACCCACTCTTGGGCTAGTGGGATCACCTTTATCCGTAGAGGGGATTTACCTCACCAACAAGTTGGGACTCCCAATATGGATCTAGACTTCCCAATAATGACAGCGTTGTTGAAACTTGAAATGAAGCACCTGTCACATCATAACTCTCCTCTTTGACATGATCAATGCCAAAGCCACATGTTGGAGTACTGTTACCACACTTTTGCTACCCCTCTTGTAGCTGATCTTGCCCAAGACAAGATTGAAGTACGTGGAGGCTCCTCTTGGAAGGTGTTTCCCATCCAAAACTTCCATATTTTTTCCAATGCATGCAAGAGTGTTAATAACCTCTTGTCATATTCAGAAATCTTCCTTATGTGTGGAAGTATCATTTTCTGCTCCAAAACTATACAGTAGCCTTTTGACATCATGCTCATGCCATCATAGATTTCTGGATCATCATCTTTCAGCGCAAATAGCTGAGTGGGAGATGGCAATGTCCATATCAGAAAATTGCTCACCCCTCCTTTGAACCCATCAAAGGTTCTCTGCGTTGTGATAGCTCCTCCCAAGGCTCCTTCCTTAGCCAAATATATCAATGTTGCACCATGTTGAGATAACTCTTTGTTCATCTTCCAATCAGGGGGTCTCCCTGGTGGAATGCCTCCATGTAATGAAACATCAAGGCCTAAAGTAGGTTGTATATGTGAGTGGACTTATTTTTCCCTATCCTCACTATGTAAATCATCCTGCCTCTTCTGTGCATCAATATTCTGAAATAGAGAGGGGTGTGTGCTCCTAGTCATACAATGCCAACCATCCTCCCTATCTTTTATCTGCAAGATCTCACAATCTATTAATGATAGCACATGTTGCTCATGGATTGTGCCCTGATATTCACATGTGAGATTCTTTGGGACTTCTGACAAGGGTACAAGAATTCTTCTCATTGGAGAAATTGCTCCACCTTCCTCTTCATGAGGTACTAGATCTATTCTTGATGTGATGGCGATGTTACCTCTTGCCCTCTCTTCATCATTTATGGAGGGTACCTCATCATCATTGTGAGGCTCTTTGTTTTGATCCTCTTTTGAAAAAGAGACCTTCATGTCTTCCTTTTGAGAAGAGAGCTCTTTTTGAAGTGGGGATCTTGCCTCTAGCAAGGTATTCTGCAAGTTTTTAACCCCCTCAATAGTTTTCTGAAATGGAGTTGGGTTTATAGATCCTTCCAACTCATGCAAATGTTTAGTTTTTTTGGGCTTGACTAGCTCAACCAAGGATGTTTTAGAATGTTTTGCCTCAAATATTTTCACTATTCTCCTAGTGAAATTTGCATAGGTAGATATATTTACATGATTCAAAGAAGAAGTTTCATAAAACCACCAGGCATAAGCCTTACCTTCAAGATGCAGCACTGCTACTCTAATGGCTTCATCTTCTGAAACTTGGTTTTGCTGCAAATAAGTGTCTAGCTCCTTCACCCAAGCCCTAGCTGAACATTTAGGTGACCCATCAAAAGTAGATAGAAAGAATCTACCCACATCATGCTGCTTGCACCTCTTGCCTCCATTGTGATTGCTAGGTCTTTTTTCCTCTTTGATATTGCAAAACCCTTGGAAGTTTAGATGATCCTTGAACCTCTGAGATTGAGATTCGTACTCTTGAAGATAGTCACCAAGGGTCTCCACCTTTGGCACATCTCCTTCCTCCATCTCTCTTGCTATGAACATAGGCATGGTAGAGTGTTGTAGATCTAATGGTGTAGCTGAATGCTCACACCCATAATGGGAAAATATGGAGCTTTCTTTATGTACAATCCCTCTTGGAGAATTTCTATATCTCTCCATTCTCATCTCTTTGATGTCTCTATTAATGCACTGCATAGTTTGAAGAAGAAGTTTTGAGAGCTCCTTCCCTCCTGATAATGAATTTTTTCCTCCATCTCTTTTTCATATCTCCTCCTTTCTATGAGAAGCCTCCTTAGATGACATAATGGCTGAAGTACACAGGCTGAGCCAAGATTATGATCCGATACCACTGTAATATTCCTATATGGGAAAAGTAGGAATAAAGTGCATAAAACTAGATATATGTAGAAATATAAATATATCAAAGCATGAGACAATAGTAGATCCATTCCATTATGAATATAACAGCACAATAGGTACAATATCTTGAGGAAAATATCACTCAAGTTGGGCAAACAAGCCTCCCATGAAAGCATACACCTAGATCTAGAATGTTGTTATTACATGAAGTACACGAATGTAGAAAACTGCACTGTCCAAGAGAGAATAGCAGCTGAAAGATATAAAAATATATTTCTGCTGATATAATGCTCCAAAAATTCTAAAGCGAGAGATCCATGGTCCAAAACAGATTTCCAGGACAACACAGAAAAGGTTTCCGGAAATGCATACTATACAAAATATAGCAGATTTGGCCCTAGGGCTGAATAATCTCTGCAACTAAATCACTGATGGGAGATGGATGATATTATATACAAGATGTTTGATCCTCCTCCCACATATCTCCTAAATTAAGGGATGATCCCCACACAGGAAACCCAAACACTCCAAATAGGGCAATAAACCCATTGTTGTAGCTGCTCTCCAAAATAACGCAGTCCTTGTAGGAAACTACGCTGTAGCTGATGAATTCTACTTGGCCTGGTGCAAAAATATGTAATGAAGCCCTGAGAACTTCCTCACAATCTTCCTGATGAAAGAATGATCCCTCCAATGGAAAACTAGCTCAAAAAATGGAGATCTCTCTCCTACACTGCCACACCCCTACAACACAACCCAACTCTAAACAGAACTGCGTTGTACATGAGACTGAAGCTTGGCCAATTGCCTGAATGTGGAAGTATAGTGCAAGACTCCTCCAAGAGCTTCTCAATGGAAGAGGTGGTATTCCCGATCATGAAAACCCTATGCTAAACAGCACTGCAATCTTAGCTAAATAGCTGAAGAAATCTATATGTCTAAACAGACCATATATCAAAATATAATAAACTCAAAAAAACGCCCAATATGGCTACCATTCTCTTCATTTTATAAGATATGAGCTTCCAAACCCCAGGCCCCATCCATTAATGACACTACTTTCATGCAATGTGTCTCCATCTAAAACTGTGTTGTCCCTCCATTGATGTCCACTCCTCCATGACAGCGCTGTTGATTTGGTCAAAGTTGACCCATTCAAAGTGATCCAGCCCCTGTTCACACCTTAGGGTGCTTTATTAAGATGAAAATATGATCCACTTTCACATGATAAGTGGTTTTATTCATAATAAAGAGATTTATGGGTCTCCCTACCCACTTATTCACCTATCTAAGTGACAAAACAAAACTTTAATATTCCAATTAGCTGCAAGCTAATTTAGGAATATTACAAACCATTTCGATAACCATCCGCGCTAGGTATTCCACATCATCATTATCTTTGTTTTCATCCATTTAGTTTTTTATTTTAAGAATTACGGGATTTTTTTGGGGGGAAACAATGTTTTAAAATTTTCCCTCGAGGGTGCGCAGGTTTTCGTGGAGAAAACTGCGCACCCTGATGATTTTTTAATAGAAAAATCATCGGGCTATTGCGGGTTTTATGTGTAGTGCGTGCACAAAAACGCACTGTGCACACACAAAACCTGCACAAGCATCGTGGGGTTTTGAAAAACATGTTCCTCTCCACAAAAGTGGCTCAGAATTCTCCCAATTAATTTCTAATGATTAAATTGATGGTTTGTAGGTTGACAATCATGTTGGAATGGCGAGAAAGACGGCATGAACTTGTAGACAATGAATCCATGGATGATCCAGCAATAATTCGCTCATTGAAAAATTGTGGCTTGTATAAGTTCTTAGCAATTCAAGGTATGAACACACAGGTTGAGCTGATGACGTGGCTAGTGAATGCTTGGGATGTTCGAGATCAATGTTTCGTCATTGGAGACCATAGGCGTGTGATCGAGTCAAAGGATATATATTTCCTCACTGGATTACCCCGTAGAGGGAGGGATATTTCCTTGTTTGGGACTAGACCAGGTGGTCTTCCCATCACTTCTTACATGACTCAATACTGTAGCCGAGATTCAGAGTTGAAGGATGGTCGCATTGATATCAAAGCTATTGTGCTACTGGACCTCAAGATCATTGCATTCACTGTTACCAGGTTGTGTGGGAGTGCAGCTCTGTACATGGCTACCAAAGCACAAATGCAGAATGTAGTTGAATGTTCCTAGGGAACATTTTTCAACTGGAGTTAAGGAGTGTTGGCTAACATGAACGGCCAACTCACGAGATCTAAGAATGGGAAGTTGAAAAACTTTGGGTATGGGGCCATTCTTGTGTCTTTTTCTTTAGAGAGGATCCCACTCCTCACACCTCAACAGTCTCCGGTGGATCCCACAATACCTCGGGAGCCACGTATGTTGCGTTGGGTAGCATTGATGGCTCGCCATGGTGGCGATGGTGGTGCAGTGGTTCGCTTTACTCCTCAGTTATTTATATGGCTTAGGAACCAGATCTTCATGATTGAAGATTTTCCTTATGCAGGGATGGATTTTAGAGGTGATCTTGACACATCACTTCCACCGGGAGCACAGTGGAATGCATCAGGTAAGAAATAATTTTGAAGTTGTTATGTTATCTAATTTTTATTTGATTTTTGATCGTCCAATACTGATAAAATTTTAAATGCAGATGTCGGTCCAACATGACCAGCGACACTTCGTCGCTTTGATAGGCGAGAAGCGCAACCTATAGCAAGCTCACCAAAGAATGATGCAGCAGAGATCCTTGCAGAGTTGGAGCACAACCTAGAGAGGTTAGCTATTGATGTTCTAGAGACAGGGATAGATGATATACCTCTCAGGCTTCAGAGACATGTGACTGGTGTCTCGGGCCCGTTCAGGAGATTTCTGCACAAGGTGGCATGTGCCATAGTTTGCTATCATCATCATCCTCATGGATAGCTGATGCTCGATCTAGATTGACATTTTGTTTTTTTTATCAATGTCTTTTAGATCATAAGGTGTTTGATACCTATGATCACAGACGATGTAATATTTTTTGACATACAACTATTTTAACCTAATGATATTACTACTTCCGTTCTCTGAGTATCTTGTGAAATATGGATTAAATATTGTTTTTTTTTTGCTTTTAATGTTGCATATGTATATTTAAAACTTGATTAGTTAATGCATCAGCCAATGTGTTTAAATTTCTTGAAATGTGTTGGTATTTGATATAATCAAATTGTCTTTCCAAGAGACGAACCCTCAAAAACATTCTTAACAAAGTTGGATTTCCGATAGCATAAACACCATTTAAAAGTAATACAATGAGTTGTGAATCTAACCTAATAATCAAACCTCAAATACCAAATGTGATGGCATCAGATAATAGCTCAATGATTGTGCTATATTTTGAAATATTGTTCGTTTTTTTACCAAGGCATATCCCATGAATAGAGACTAACTCATCGGTGGGTGAATAGATAACCCATGCCATGGAAGAGATGTTTTTTGTACTACGATAGGAGTCGTCAGCAAAACCATTGTAATTTTTAAGGAACTTCGACATTTTCAATATCAAGAGTAATCAAGATAAGCATCGAAAGTAACAAAAATTATAAAACAAAAATAACTAATCCTAAGGCACACTTTTCTAAATTTGTAACTAATGTACAAAGAGGATCTTCACACGAAGAGTCATGCAAAATACCTCTTAAGATAAATGCCATTTCTAGGTTTATCTAAAGAGACGTCGTCATAATCAATCAATTCATAGGCTCCTTTTGCAAGCACATGATTAACAATATAGGGACCATGCCATATTGGTTCAAATTTACCAGAGCCTAGTTTTTTGTGAGCTTTATCATTTACTAGAAATATGTCACCTTCTGAATATATGCGAGGGTTAACACTTTGATCATACTGAGCTTTAACACGTTTTTTATGAGCTTCGGCAACTAATGCAACAGTGCGACGAGTCTCATCTAACTATGCTACATATAGAAAGTGTTTCTCCTCTTCAGAGGTAGCTGGTAATAATTCGATGGCTAATTTGAGTGATGGTATTTCACATTCAATGGGTAGCACAAATTATAAACCATAAACAAGCTAAAAATGAGCAAACCTTGTGGCAGTTTTTGCACAGGTACGGTGTGCCCACAATGTCGAAAAAAACATGGTATGCCAATTAGATTTATGAGTTCCGACAATCCATTTAATCATGTTGGTTAAAACCTTATTGATGGCCTCAACTTGACCATTAGCCTGTGGGTAATATAGTGTATAATTATCATGGCGTAGGCCAAGTTGATCATAAATTTCGATCATCATAATATTTTGAAAATAGCTTCCATGGTCCATAACAATAGCTTGAGGGAAACCAAACCAAGAAATCATATGATTGAATATGAAAATTGTTGCAGTTTTTCCATCAGCCATGAATGTAGGCGTCGCCTTGGCCCATTTGGTAAAGTAATCTACGGCGAGAATAATATACCCATGCCCCCTGGTCTAGTGAGGGTTACATGTGATGAAATCGATGCCCCATTTGGTGAAAGGATCGACAACAATGATTGGGTGAAGAGGAGCTAGTGGTGAACGCATATTTTGATCAAAAATATGGAAACTGTGACACTTTCTAACCATGAGAATACAATCTTTGAATAAATACGGCCAGAAATATCCAGAACGCAATATCTTTTGGGCTATGGAAAACTAAGACATATGACCACCACATGCTCCAGAATGGAAATCATTCAAAACCCTTTCGACCTCTTCATGATTTATACAACGTCAAAAAACAGAATCGACACCACGACGATAAATATTGTAACCAACAATATTGTATTGTTGAGATTGGTATCAAATTATCTGTCGATTTGATCGTGAAAGCTCTGGTCGAAAGGTTTGGGTCTGGATATATATAATGATATCCCCAAACCAAGGATCTAAAGGATTGATTATAAATAGAGATTCATCAGCGAGAAGATTTTTTTCCACCGTTTCAGACTCAGTATTGGGAAAATCACACATAAGTTCGAAAAAATACATGTGATTTATTATACTTGGATTTCTCGAACTCCAAATCAAACTCTTGCAGGATAAAAATCCATTTGGAGTATTTTTCCCCGATCAATTGCTTCATCAAAATATGCATCACTGGGTTGCAATTAGATATCATTGTGTTATGCGTAACAATATGTAATGATGGAAACGTTGGACAACTTGAACAGCTACCAAGGCCAATTTCTCCACATGTGAATACTTGATTTCCATCGGGCTGAGATTCTGAATTAGGTAATGAATCACATGCTTGTTGTTAGAATCATCCTCTTGAACTAAAACCATTCCAATCGTGGAATCAAATGCATCCAAATACAAAAATTAATCCCAGTGGTAATTGGGCAGATGCAATAATGGTGCATGGGTCAACACGTTTTTAAGTGCATCAAAATATTTATCGGCAATCTCGTCCAAAATGAATGGAACATCTTGTTTCAACAACCGGGTAAAACCTTTCGTTAACTCTGCACAGTTCAGGATAAAACAACGCAAAAAAATTTCTTTCCCCTTCAAACTTTGGAGTTGGCGAAGAGCGGAAGGAGGAGGCAGATTACTGATAGCCTCAACCTTCAATGGATTGACACGAATACCCTCTTTTTAAACAATGAACCCAAGTCAACTTCATGATTGTACACAAAAAACACATTTTTCCAGATTCAAACGAATGTTGTAATACTTGCATCTCATAAAGATAGCACGCAAGTATGTAGGATGATCTTTTCTACGTAAATAATGAAAAGGTAAGTCATCCAGGTAAGGTTGTACAATATGTTTGATATCGTGAAATGCATAAGACATAGATCTTTGAAAATTTGTGCCAACGTTTTTCAGTCCAAAAGGTAATTTACAATATGCAAACGTGCCCCAAGGACATATAAATGCTATTTTAGGCTGATCAGCAGGGAGTATGTTGATTTGATTGTAACCAGAAAAACCATCCATAAGCGAGAATATTTCGTTTCCGGCACAATCATCAACAATTTGATCGATATAGGGGGTAGGATAATTGTATTTGGGACAAGCATTGTTAATATCATGATAATCGACACATACTCTGATAGTCCCTTGTTTCTTCGTTACGGGAACTATATTAGATACCCAATCCGTCAAAGGAATAGGATAAATAAATCTTGCTCGTAGTAATTTTTCAACCTTAGCTTTGATTGCAGTAGCTTTCCACGGATGTATTAGACATAATTTGTTTCTAATAGGCTTAGTATCCGGATATGTCTTAATTTCATGAATAACAATCTTAGGATTAATACCTGGCATTTCTTCATAATACCAGGCAAAAGTGTCTCAGAATTCTTGAAATAGGGCTTTGCAAGTTTTGATATCTTCAATCAAACAAGAAGCACCTATATGAACGTTCTCAATTATTCCAGGTTTAATTGATATGTCAATGGGAATTGTTGTAGAAATATTTCCTAAATTTTTCTCGGAATCTGAATGTATAATCGATGTGGGATTTTGAGGTTCCTTGACATAATCAATTATAAATATGGATGAAAAATAATTTTCAAGTTTATCAAGGTCAGGCAAGAAAGAAGATCAATGATGTAGATCATCTCATGGCAATTCGTCCGATGACAAAATTTCTCGAATATTTTCATCAATTGCAAATACGTGTTGAAAAGGATTCAGAAATGATGTCAAAGTTGAGTTTGATATAGAAGATGACTCTTCACTGACCACATTCATTTTATTAGTAGAATTTTATGTAGTGTGAGAACATTATTGTACTGCTACATATGTCGATTCAAAAGGACTTAAAGGCATCTCGCCATCATAGAAGTCCAATTATAATTCTAAAGGCACATTCCATGTGTCATCAAATGTCATTGTGCTTGATGTGATCATATTGATATTGGAAATAGTTTGCGGTACGTTGGGAGAAGGCATAGTGAAATTTCCCATGAGAAAGGAATCCTTAAGTAGTCCTACCCCAACATCTTCATAAGGGATAACCATTTTTCCGACATGTTGGATACTATATGTATAAGTAGGGTCTGAAGCGAAGTAAGACAACTTATCGATTTTAAAAATATTTCCTTTATGAGGAAACATTATCATCTGAAAGAATGATGAAACAACAACAGTCATAGCGTAAGACCAACTACAACCCAAAATAAGGTTGTAATCAAGAGGGGCATCAACAACTTCCACCTCCAGTGTTACAGTTTTTCCTTCTACTTCTATAGGTAGATCCTGGAGTATTCTGAATGGGTGAAAACCTCTTCCATCAAAGGCTTTAAGGATGGTCAGTGATTGGTTGATTGTCGGAGAACCAAGATTTTTCCAAAAAGCTAAGGACATAATGCACGTAGATGCTCCCTCGTCAATTATAGTGCAAAAAACTCACCTTGATTTGACTAATACTGAAATTTGAAAAGTCATTTGATGTGGGAGTCTAGGTACAAAATTTTCGAGATCAAAGACAATCAGATTTAATTCTTGAGGATCAATAGCTCCTATAGCTTATAATAGTAATTTCCTCTGAGTTGGACAGGTTTGCAGCACTTCGAGGGCCGACATTGCTGAAGGGGATATGGCCAAACCTTCAACAATGTTGTAATTTTGAGCGGCTCTCGCATGTGGATTGAAAGCCGGTTTTTAAATTACACCTTTGGCAGGTGGTTTAATCGATAAATCAGGGCTAGGTTTCTCGATTTGTAGTGGTTCGGAAACTAAAGGAGTTGATACTGGTGGTTGACTAGATGATTCAGTTTCTTTACCAATTATAGGACTCTAAGATGCATAGTCTTGAGATCGTGTCGCAACCATGACCTGAGACATCATCAAAATATCTACCGATGAATTGGAATAAGATCCGATCATTTTGATATCTTGAGGTGGAAAAGGATCTTTCAAGACAACAGGTGTGTATGAACCATTGAAAAATTTGGATACCTCAGCCTGATGTGGACACTCTTTGGTGTAGTGATCCTCATCACATATAAGACAAGGATAACGAGGTTTCTGTTTTTTGTCTAATGGTTTGGTATTTTTAGCTTTCTCTTTAGGATAAGTGTTTTGTTTATTTTTACCCTTCCCTTTCTTCTTATTTCCGGATTAAGCTTTAGTTGTAGATGAGTATACGACGTGAATTTCGGTAGAAGTTTCGAGGGGAGGGTCTCCTTTAGTTGAATCTGGTAGAGTTATAATTGGAGATGTATATTTAGATTATTTCTTCTCACTCTTTGTAGTATTAACTGTACCAATTACATCATCTGCAGAATGAGAACCAGAAGGAGTTGCAATAAGTTGACCTGGGCGTGGTAAATCAAGAATTTTTTCATATAGAGTACTAGACTCTGTGTATACGTGGTCTAAGTACTGCGCTTGAGCTATGACCTATTCTTCTGTTACAATGCCTCCCTTATCTACATCCTCAGTAATCATTGGAAGTAATGATTTAATAAACCATTCTGCCAAAATTTGGTCCAAAATAAAAACTTTCACTAAACGTCGTCTACGTCGCAATTCGTGTATGTGATCTTAAATTTACGTAGACGTACTTTGCTTTAATGAAGTTAAAAGTTTCATGTCATTTTCATAACGGACTGACCACTGAAAATGAGTTAGGAAGGTTGTTCCTAAAGCGTTGAAATTATTGAAAGAGCCACATGGTAACTCGATGTACCACTTCGCAGCTAAATCGATCAATGTTCTCTGAAAAAGTCTCAATCGAATGGAATCATCGATTAAGGAGTTGGATACGCACCAAAGATGATAAGTCATCACATGATTTGAGGGGTCTTCTCTTGATTTTCCTTCAAACTTTGGTATATCACTGGGAAACTTAGTTGGAATTTTCGGCCAAAATGGAAGATAACAAATTGGATCATTCGTCAGCCGAGACAAGTTTGGTAAGTCTAAAGTTGCAATGGATGGTAACCGACGGTTAGGGTCTTGTTGTGCAAACTGATAACCTTGAGGAACAATACCAGTACCTGGAGGAGGATATCCAGGATAACCTGGGATAGCCTGAGTAGATGGGATTGGAATATCTCCAGGGTATCTAGGGTTAGCCATACCAAACTGAGGTTGAGCTGGTATTTTATATGTATAACCAGGGTATGGTTGATTCTGGTAAACTGGATTTTTTCCCATTTTTCCAAATTGAAATAGCCCTTGAAATGGTTGACTCTGAAAAAAATGACCTGTAAAAGGTTGGCTTGTTTGAACTATAGTTGCACCAGATTTTCCTACAGAGGTTTGAATAGTAGACTAAATTGTAGGTCCAATTTTATGAGTAGTAACCTAAGGGATTTCCTGTGTAACAATTGATGCAGACGTTTGAAGGGTTGTAACAATAGGGGTTTGAGAAACTCCATGAATAGGTGTACTTAGTTGTTAAACAAAAATTTGTGCAGCAAATTGGATAGGAGTACTTGGAGTACTCAGACAAACTTGCTAACTACTATGCACAGATACCTGAGCGGTAATTTGAAGTGCACTATGAACAGGCTGTTGGACTTGGGTAAAACTAAATTTTCCAGTTGGCTGAGCAGGTTGATTGTAAGGTACTTGTAAAGTAGGTTGCAAATATTGTTGATTCAACAACGGATTCCACACAGTATTAACGCCTGGGTAAGGAGCTCCCATAAAAGGTTGTGATGCATAAGGTTGACCATAACCAGCATGAGGTATTCGAACATAAGTTTGATAATTACCCGTATAAGTTCCAGTAAAAGGTTGTCCTCCTTGAAAGGATAGTTTCTCTTGATAAAACTGCTACCCTTGAAGATGTATCTGCCCTTGAAGAGGTTGTTTTCCTTGAAGAGGTTGTTGCCCTTGAAGAGATTGTTGTCCTTGAGGAGGTTTTTGTCCCCAAGGTGCTATATAGCCACCTTGAGAGCTAGCTTGAGGAATATTTCCGGAAAACATATAGACATGTTCCATTGTCAAAGATTCGGTGGTGGATTCATAGAGACAAGTTGATTGTGTAAAATTTTCAGAAGATGGAGATGCTCCTGAGAAAGTGCCATAGAGCGACTAGTATCCAGCAGGAACTGATGGACCACCATATAAAAATGTTTCTGGTGATGAAGAAAACATAGATGACTCAGTAGACATGCTTGATGAAGCCATGTAACTACCTCTGGATACAGAGTAAAAATGGATGCAACGTGGTGAATAATAGTAACCATAGTTATGTAGAAAGTTGGTAATTTGTTGATACCAAGGATCCGGTCTAAAAGGAATGTAAGGGTAAATATGTTCACTAAACCTTAGATCTAAATATTCTTGATGCGAAGGAATTGTGATCTCTTCTTTCGTGTCAGAAATATCTTCAATATTAATTAGGCCAGGAGGAAGACTCTCAGTAATAAGAAGTTTCACTCGAGGTGAATGAGGACGGCCATGAGTCTGGGCTATGAAATCTGAAGGTGACTCAGACGAAGTATATTCAGATTCAGGTTAAGATATTTCAGGCTCAGTGAATTGACTATGTGACAATTCACCGGTAATAGATTCAATTGTGATTACTTCCAAAATTTCTGGTTGTTCTTGATGATTTTCAATTATCTGAGGTTGATTAACTTCGAAATCGAGATGTATTACTATAGATGTTTCTCCTTGTTCAATAGACCCGGTTCCTGATTGTTGAACTCTTTCATATTTTTTTTTTCAAATTGACTAGGTGTATATTCAAGGGGCTTCCCCTGCATTCTATGTGAATATCTCAGTAATTCAGCCACGATTAATCTTTTAACACATGAAATCAAACAATATTTCAACATAATACACGTAAGGTCGCTAAGAAATCAAGAAAATGAACAAGCGCCTACAAAATATAAGAAACAAACCACACACAAACAGTATGTTTCCACAATAAACACTAGTTGGTGATGAAATCCAACATCGCAGAAGTTAATTTGGAAAACTGGCGGTTGGAACAGTTACCCTAACAACCCGCTTAATGAAACAGTCCAGTGAAAGTACCTCCATTATGCCATCTCGAAGTGAAGAGTACCCTCCGGAAAGTCCAAGTGAGCCTATTCAACGTCTATTCTAGGTACAGTGGGACCTTCCCTCCACCGTCACCTTGGGAAAAATCCTAAATATTATGGCCACTAAGGTCACCAACTAAGACAAATGCACCTGGGGGAACAGTCTATGATCCAATATACACGCTAGGGCAGAGTATTAAGCTCAATCCCCTTGAAAGCTCCTCAACATGGTGAATCTGAGGTATGATAACAAGTGACCCCAGGCTCCTTGAAAATGGTTAATCTGAGGTTTATCATTTGTATTACGTGCACGTCTTCTATCTTCACCAACGAAGTAGGTACGATTACTTCACTGGGTCTGACATGACCTCATGCTTGACTCTTTTAAGAAGAGTTTCCCAAAGTACAAATGCAACAATTGGATTTCCCTACCGCAAGATACTATTTGTTTGTTTTGACTGCTTTGGAATGTTTATTACAACCTATTCCAAAACACTAGCCTGAGCTAAAATGGTGGAATGAGCCCTAGAAAATGTAAAAATGTCTAGATTGATTTTATTAAGCGTTGTATTGATTTTTCTGTTATTTAACGCAAAGGGGTATGAAGGTGAAACTTGATGATATTGTGACCTCACTCAAAATACTCTAAATGCATCTATATAAAAAATGCAACTCTTTGTTTTGATGAATTCTATTTAGGAGAAAGTTGAGAGATTTTTTAATTTAAAAGCACAGACTTCCTCAAACTTTAAATAAAATTCCTTTATGGAGAGAAAACAATTTCATTAAGAACATAATTTCCAAACATGATCAATTTCTTTTTGCGAATAAAATTTCATTGATTATGAAGTCAGAAACTACAATTTTAATAAACAAACAAATCTCAAAAGAAGGCAATTTCTAAAAAACCCTAAAAAGTATAAAAACTTAAAATTAAATCAAATTTATAGTTATCAATCCTACTAGGATACCTATGAATGTTTTTGTAAATGATTTCTCCTAGTTGTAATCATACTAAGAATGTTTCCACTTATTCCGGCAGAAATGAAATCATGAAAGACTACCTTGTGAAAAATCAGGCTTCAGTGATCTAGAAGCTTTTACATTTTGAAATCGAATAAGAAACAAATATTCACAAAATGTAAGGTTGGCAATAATCCTGATGGCTCAAGGAGACAAAATTATAAAACCATTGATCTAAGGAAAACGAATGTATCTTCCAAAAAGAGCAACGGTAAACCAAGGCAAACCCTAACTTGTAAAATTCAAAAAGGTCGACTAATCACATAAGACTCTAAATTGTTGAAGAGGAGTTCTCACGTAGACTCTGACAAATGGAGTAAATAAGGTTAAACCTCAAGAATTTGGTTATCTAGATCTGAAAGAGAGAATTTCAATTTTTTCAAAATTTCCCAGCGGGTGCGCAACCTCTTAGTTAACAATAGTGCGCATGCACACGAGACTAAACTAAGAAGTCGCTGCTCTGTTTTCCACATAAACCCACGCAGGCAGAGAAAAATTTGGAAAAATATATTACAGGTTTTCTTTCTCAAAGACTCTAAAAATTAATGTACCCAACCATACTCAGAGAAGTCAAAATAAGAAAGCTAGAATTTCAAACTGAACATAACCAATGAAAACTAAAGTTGTCTTCCCCAGTATGGTCACCAATTTGTTACCGGGATTAATCCTTCTTGTGGACAAGAGCGATCTCCCTAGTACTCCAACGAGTAACTAGAAACAAAGAACCATTGAATATCTCTTTCTCTATATTATTTGTATTTTAGATTATTAGAACCATGAAATAAAGAGGACATGCTCCTACCTTTCTACCGAGATGTCTGATGTAGTCTTTTTCCTTTCGCTCCAAAGTAGTTCTTTCAATGATGAGAAGAACCTGCAATCACAGACAAGATAAATGATTAAAGCACTTGCAGTATATAATAATCATAAATACTAATCCAACTTAGTGATCAAGGAATTTAAGTATTGACATCATTTCTATGAATTCAGAAACAAGACAATGAGAAAAAGAGATCCATGTGTATTATCATAAATTAGAAAGAGAAATCTTACAACCGGATGCCTTGATGTTGTACATATTTCTCCTGTGTGTCTGAGCAATCGTTTTCCTTCAGTTTGATAAGCCTTCCTCTCTAGAATGTCCAACATGAATTCATGGGCACAAAGATGTGATCTTCAATGTGTCAACAACAACTCACTAGCATATAAAATATGAACTCTATGAACTCTCTCCAGCTTATAAACTATACAAATCAGTCTCTATTCACATTGGTATCTACCCTTCAACCTGAAACTTCAGCTCAATTTATAGAGATATTGAGGTAGTTTAAGATCCATTAAGAAAGGGATGGATTCCTCCAATGAAGGGATTTGAGTTCCTTGGACCAAGGGATAAAATCCATGAGTAGAGGGATAAATTTCAAACTGGTGCGACTCTAGAGGCTTCCAGTTGGGAGAATATTCGATCAACTAGGCTTCTAGAAGTTACTTTTTATTTTTACTTTCTTTCCACAGGGGTGTGCAGGTTTTAGTGGCAAACAGAGCGGCGATTGTCGTGGCTAATGGAAGAAGCATCAGCGCATGCGCAAGAAAAGGCTCTAAAAACTACACAGGTAGTATTTTAAGGGTTTTACAGAGATTTTATCCAATTTTTAAGACTTGAATAAGGAACATGAGTGGTTTTTACCTCTAAGGGAACATGATATGGATGGTGATAGACCCATATGAACAGTCAAATGTCATGGTGACAAAATGACGTGTAACACTTCTGACTCAACTTATTTGAAGTTTTCAACTGTGTATGCTCTGATGGTGAGAGGGAAAGTGGGCTAGGGTTTCTTCTTCCCTTTAGTCAATGTCTTTGAAAAACCAGTTGTCATTTGATAACATACCTCCTGCAACAATAACTTTTTCGTGACAAATCTAGGAAGTGCGTGAGGGGATTTATACGAACTAAAGGCCTTGATTAATGTGCCCTCTTGGATGGGGAACCAATGCGCCACTTTAACGAGAGTCTCTGTGGCCCTCTTTGACATGCATGGAGGGTCTTCTCCTAAAATCAAATGGTATAATGGGGTGATGAATATTTCATAGATAAACTCATGTACATTTTTATAGCCTGGGTTCTAAAATACCTTATAATGCTAGTGTATAGGATCCTCCGCAGCCATAGTCCATTTATAGCTCCAATGGTCAAACTGACATCTCGCACATATTGCATCCAATAGGTATGAGGCCATGTAGAACCTTGATGGTTGGTCTGCCTCAAGCATCTTTATCACAATTATATTAGTCCTCAACGCGAAAACTAGGATACTGGCCTAGTTGAAAATTGTACCTCTAGTGGAAACTACATATGTGATAGGGACCCATGTCCCGTGGAAGGTATCGATGTCATCCTTTCCGTGCAATAAATTCACCATGGCTGTGATGAGTTGATAGACTTTTTTCAGGACTTTTGTGTTGTATACGTGATCATTCTTTTCCTGGAACTTGGAAGGGTCTTGCCACCAATTCCTTAGAATTTTTTTAGTTGGAATTGTGAAATATGTTAGCCATTGGGTATTGAATGACTCCTCTTTTTCGGACAACCTGTAATCAGCAGCAATATATGCTGAATAAATGGTTGTGAAATATTCATCTGTGTGATTCCCCACTTCCCACTGTTCGATATTTGTGTTCTGTAAAATCCATTCAATGGTTTTTGCACATGGAAAAATAGGAGGATGTGCGACCACTTGGTGGAGCCTAGAAATCTTGATGTTGATGTATACTTGAAAATATTCCTGGTTCTCTGGGATTTCTTGCTTGAAAAATTCTACATAGATGTCAAATCGGGATAGCTTGGTGCTCTTATTAAGGTTGCATGTCGTTTCTTCGTAAATGGGAGGTGGCGGGACATGGTAACTTTCCTGCAGTGCGCACTGCCTTTAGAGCTCCTTCGGGAAGGATTTACTACCGGAGGCGCCATTTTCTAGAGCAGGAGGAAATCGAAATGTAATCGAGCTCGACGTCACCTGACATGTCAAACAAACAATCTCGCAATAAGAGAGACGACATGAATAATGTGAAGACTGGAAATGAAACAATGAATCAAGGCTTATGAATTTTTAGAAGAGTCTTAGGAGGAATTCTATTTGGGAACAAGTCTGCACGAACGAGGAGGTCGCACAAAATGAGAGTGAAAAGATGTGCAACTATGTGACTTGCAAGCTAGGTTGCAGTCTTGAGCAAGTCGCGCTAGTCGCAAATCACTAAGGTCACATGGAGGGATAGTTTGTAATGGTCGTACAAGTCGCAAGGACACTGAGTCACATGGCTGGTGAAATCGCAGGTCGCAGGTCCCAACAATTTTCCTATCGTGGCTTCTATTCGTGTGACCTGTCAGCCAGGGCGGCTTGGTGAAGGGGCCGAGGCTCAATTCTTGGGTTTAGGGGCCCTCTAGACCAAAATGACTCAAGTTGAAGGTGAATAAGGCAAGATGGGTGATAAGTGGGTTTATTTGCTAAGGAAGAGGAGGTATGATGATCAAATGCTTAGCTGCGGGATTTTCAGGGACAGAATGAGGCTCAGAGAGTTTGTTAGAGATGAATAAAACCCTCCCATGAGGGAAGGGTGAAGGTTGGGTGACAAATGGGAAACACATAGAAAAATGAAATGATCTACCCGAAAGAATTCATGTGCCCTTTGAGTCGCCAATATCTCAAGCCCTCCAATGAACCGAATGAATGAATGAAAGGTTCGAGTGACTATATATAAAAATTTCACACATGCAAGCATTTAATGAGGTCGCAAGGGTCATAGGGTCTCGTTTTGTCCCTTTGCAACCTAGCGACCTTTTTGAGGTCACAGAGTTACAAGGTTGAACGAGTCACATATTTGATCGTCACGAGGTTATGCGACCTTGCGACCCAGCGAATTCACCTGAGCGAGGTCACTAGGTCGCAAAGTAGCGGGATGGCTGAAAGGTCACAATTTTTAATTTGCGACTTGACTTAGGAAAAAATGGAGTAGGTCTCAAGTCATAAGCTTAAGAACACCCACTTAATGCAACTCGTGACTTAGGCAAAAATGATCTTTAAGTCCCCCAAAGTTAGATTTGTGAAGGGGCCAAAGGAGGGTTGGCCAACTGGTGGGATTTCGAGATAGAGCTTTGGAAGCAAGAGATGCGTATGGACATAATGCAAGGGCACCAAAATTTTGAAGGGTCAATCATTTTGAAGGGTTGTCATAGCAGCTACAACAAGAGCACATTGCATCAGTGAAAAAAAATAGATAGAATTCCAAAGCGTGGATGGAAGGGAGAGGATGGCAGCATAAGGAGTTACAAAAATGACAAATAAAAGATAAAATGGGACTTGTGATTTGATACCATGTCAGTCCAGGTTGTTGGTAACTCCACAAATTGATGCATTCTATTAGGAAAACCATGAATATATATAAGGAGAGGGAGACTATTGGAATTCACATTCCAATGTATCCTCATCTTCTCATTCTCATATTTACATTATTTACAATAATTTCCTATTCCTTAAAGATTAGGTTCCAACAAAATACTTCAGAATGGCAGTATATAAGCCTTCCTCTCTACATTAAGACCACTCCCATAGCATACCCACTTGCATCTGTCTCCACTTCAAGGGACTACTGCAAGTTTGGTAATTCCAAAACTGGTGCTTGATTGATCTTCTTCTTTAGCTCCTCTAAAGCCCTCTACTGACCCTTTCCCCATTGGAAACTCTTGCCACTTGTTGTTTTGGAATGGAACGGTGTTTCTACCACTGAAAAAGAGGTTATGGATTTCCTCATGTAATGTGTTGCCCCAATGAAACTCCTGACCTCAGAAAAATTAGTAGGCACCAAACATTTCATGGTGGCCTCCATTTTGGTAGGATCTATCTTTAGCCTTGACAAATTGAATTATGTGTTTTCTAAAAAATAGATGTCTTTTGTACAATTCTTCTTCGCATATTCTTCTATTCCCTATGTAATATTAGGATCATAAAGTATCAATGTCCAAGATAGAATGTGAAATTCATGTTTTCTAACTTTGTCTTTTGAGGTGTATACATGAGGAAACATGCATTCCTTATACTTGGTTGCTAATTCTTTAGGAGGGTGGTCCCTTATTAGTGTGGAGATCATTTGTAATGCCTTTCAGGCCATATTCTTGTTTTTTATAATGTTGGAAACTCATTTGTGGGTAGATCACATGAAAACATCCTTTCTTAAGGTGTGAAATCCTAACATTTTCCTTGTTCTCATCCCTCACTTTCTAAATGTTCTTCCACCCACACACTTTATTGCTACCTTCTTGATGGTAGCATAAGTTGAGTTCATAACAAGTGCTTTGTCATTGTTCCTGAATGATTCTTCCTCTTTTTTTGTAACCTACATAAATATATTTATATTACGAAACAACTGATATTAAATTGATAGCTTTTGTTTCCCAAAATATCTTTGGGATCCCATATGCTAGTAGTATGGAAAAAACATGTTCGCGTATTCCCAAGTTGAGCAAAAAACTAACAAAAATTATTAACGTTCAAACTAGCTAAACAAGGCATCACCCATAATTAATCACATGCATATGTGTGTTCACGGCAATCAAACAAAACCAATGTTCAATATAACATACAAATACATATTGACAACCATAGAAGCATAGGAAAACTAGGCGTAGCTTATACAAAAATAAAGAGTCGAGTGCCATGAGAGAATATTGGTCTAATATAATAACTGAATAGAAATAATTGGAGTTGCCTTGAGGTGCATCCTCTATTGGTGAAATGATAACGATTGGTGTTTGAGGTTACGATTCTAACCCAAAGTTGAAATCGGACATCACGTAGTGTTCCACCCATATTAACCTAGCTATAACATCGTCCTGATTGTATCTAATGCCCCAGAGGATCTATTTGATCTCCTCTTGTCCTTCAAATAACTGGTAGTTGTCGACTTGCTTGTCATGAATGACCATGTGAAGCAAGGTTTCTAGTTGACGGTGTAGAGGCACCAAGTGAAGAAAATGAAGTCTCATTTTGTGATATTTTCCAGGATCCAGAGTCCACCTGAAGGTTCTCCCATTGATTTCAGATTCATAAAAGTATGTATGATCCCCAAATCCTTCTCTTCCAAGTGGAGGATATCATTCCTCACTTCAAGGGGGACAAAATCGAAGTGATAAGCCATGGAGTGCCAACCAAAGAGACATTGATGACAAGAGGAGTATGCTCCTATGACACCACCCTGATGACCAAGTAAACACGGTCATGGAGCCATAAAAACACAGGGACAATTGGTATAACCAGGTCTAGTTGTGATGACCATAAAATGAGCACGAGGATGACAATAATGGAGAAATAATATTACGGTAGTGTGGAGAATGAACGTTATAAGGGCATCATCGAACATATACAGGGTGAGCGACCCTAAATGACTTCCTCGGTAGACTTCCTTTTCAAACTGGATTTGGAGAAGAGAATGACGTGATGGAACTATGAACCATCGAGTTGTGAAGACCAGACCCGTAATACTATCAAAACCAAATTTAAGATGTGCATGAATACCATACACCACATACAAACACCTACAACTGAATGATATACCTGCAGACTAAGTGATTTGGGAGGACGTAGTAGGCAACACAATGACTAGCTCGAAGGAGGGACCCGTTGCTATGTTATGGAGAAATAGAACAAAGAACATGGGAACCTGCAATAACTAGAAAATTTGGTAAGGAAAAATGATACACATTAGCTAGTGAATTGAAAACAAGAGATGAATCAGAAAGTTTGGAAATACATAGACAAACCTTCACAGAAATAACTAAGCTCCAACATTAGTAACCAGGAGCCGAGGGAGAGTACGAAATCATCTAAAAACCTGCTAACAATATTGAAAAGCTGCCACCTTGGGATGAAATCCCTATGTTTAGAAAGGAAAACCTACAATTGAAGATAAAATAGGCAGGAAAGAAGGCACGAGAAATCAGAAACCGAAGAAGGACGAGTGTGTGTCATGGCACCTGTTGTATCTCAAGAAACAATCCCTTGGCTGTGGTAAGGAATCAGTGCTTAAGACATTTTATAAATGAATGTCACAAAATTATAATATCAGATGGTATCTGTTTAACACCCTTGGAATTTAATTATTTAATACCCTCAATAATCTGATCTAATGAAAGCCTTCATAATGCCATTAACTGTTGATATTGAATGAAATGAAAAGAAGAATTGTAAGGGAAACTCAAAATGATATGCTGAGAAACAGAATCTATCACTTTAAATTTCAGAAGAATTTTATGTGAACATAATAGTTGGAGTGAAGGAGCGCACATTAAGGATTGTTTAACTCTTACTTACAGATGTAAAAAGAGACCCGCAACTACATTACTTCACTACATTCAAAGAGGAATAAACACATAGCGAAACTGGAAAGACATATCGACATCAACAGGTGTAAGGAACGTGATCTTCTTTCATTAATTTCTTAGAAAATTCAGTACAAAATTTACAGTCATCCAGAGGTCCAAAACTCAGAACCCTCCTCTTTCTTTCTCATTTGTTTAA
Organism: Pinus albicaulis; assembly: GCA_034641835.2. Classification (NCBI taxonomy): domain Eukaryota; kingdom Viridiplantae; phylum Streptophyta; class Pinopsida; order Pinales; family Pinaceae; genus Pinus; species Pinus albicaulis. The sequence continues at coordinate 846,749,851 of CM076569.1, read as the reverse complement.
ATAAAATACAAAGCAGTTGGTAACTACTGGAACTACCTATAACTATTCGAACTACCTAGAACTGTATAAACTACCTATTACATGGCAATTAAAAACTTCATTACAACATTGATCTTTTGACAAAAAGATAATTAAAACTAAAGCCTCAATATATTTGTTGAATCTGGATTTGATTGGCTACTACTGCGTCCCCCGGATTTGCTAACATGTCCTTCTGAGATGCTGAGGTGTCACCCGGTGAATTAGTCATGCATGCTCTGCACTTCTTCCAGATTTCAATGTTGGTTTTGGGAGAATTGATCAACTTATGATATTATAATCTGAAGGCAGTGATCTTGTTGAATGTAGGTTGTTCTGTGAACAAAGTCTTTACCATCCAAAGTAATTGAAAATGCCTCTGTAAGGAATTAACAATTGTAGCTCCTTTCAGGATTGCGGTTTTCTAATGGGTATTATAAATCTTACTCTTTGCTAGCACTAACAGTGGCTCATAGGAATCCCATGATAAAATATTGTCTTTGAGATCCCAACATGAAGGAAATCCTACTCTGGCCCTTTTGTCAAATATGTTATCAAATTTGTTTACAACTTGTTTAATTTTTGCCAACTTCTTCTCTACTGACCTCCTACAAGCATTTTTTACAATCAACTTATTAATCTCTAGAACACACAATATCTTTAATTTCATTTTCCTCCAACTCCTAATCTGTCTTTGAATTGATGAAATCAATGAATTTATTTGCCCATAAAGCTCTGTTAAGAGTCTTTTGTTTGTCTGCCATAACCAGTTCCTCTAAATATCTGATAATGCTCTTTTCCTCTGACACTATTATCAAGGAATCCCAAGTTGTTTTCATGACTTCAACGATTTCATTCCATACAATGTCTTTTGCTTGAATCAGAGTTATATTTCCTTTCAGCTTTTCCTTTAGATTCTTGATTTCGTTATTGGCTGTCTGGCAATCTGATTTATACTTATTGACTTCTCCTTCTTTGGCCTATATTATCTTCGTCGTTGTCTCCAACTCTCTCTGAGTCTTCTTGAGATCATTTTCTGCCATCTTCAACTCTGTGCGCAATTGGGATAATCTTGGTGTTGGATCTTTAGTTTCGGATGGCATGACTATGGTGCAAGAATGAGAGTCAATTTGACTTTGCAAGTTAATTACAAACTCCTTTAACTTAGAAACCTCTTCCTCTTTCTACAATAGTTGTTGTAAGAGATTCTCTTTTTAATTCTCAACCTCTGCTACCTCTGTTGTCATTCAGTGTTCTCCAGTAGGAAACTTTAACTTCTTCTTCAACACATTTATCTCTGACTCAGCACTTTGTAACAAATTCTGTACAGTTGATTTATCACTAGGATCCACTCCAATCTTTACAATTATATTCTTAAACTCTTCATTTTGAGTTGAAGGAGCCTTGGAATTAGCCTTTTCCAATTTTAACTTCTTAATCACTTTTCCTAGCATCTGTTCTGCCTTTTGAGCAGCTACACTGGTTTTGGTTAGATCATTAACAATCAATCGACCTGTATACATATGTAAATTAACTTTATCAAGTAAAGGGACTTTCTTCACATCAACAGTCAAATTAATATTTTTAAAACTACTTGATGACCCTACTATCATTTTAGATGGGTGAGAAAAAGCAATCTTAAACTGGTCCCTTTCTAATTCCATGACAGTCAATAATATAGTTTGGTCAGGAGTAATCTGATATTCAGGTTGCGCTTCCATACTATCTTTCATCTTTTTATTCCTCTCTGCAATTTGAGAAAAAAATTGCTTGATCAAAGGGACTTGATCCTAAACATTTCCACGTCTTTTCAGTGAAGCTGGTACATTCTGATCATCTCCTAATTGAAGGAGGAAACCAGGCTGAGTGCTTGATATTTCTTCATTCAATCTATCCCTCTTCTCAGATCTTTGTTCTTCATCTTCAGAATCAATATCTATCTCTTTACTTCTTTTGCTCAATTTTTCAGAAATAATGGGAGTCTTTATGCTGGAACTAATAAAGTCCGTAAAAATTTTATTAGCCAACTTTTCTATTTCACACTTACTATCATGAATGAAAGCAGAATAGCCATTTTCAACCCTTTTGTTATAGATTACCTTGTGAGGATCATAGGCCCATTTCTCACCTAGCAACAAGTGCATGCCTTCTAACATCCTGTTAGCTTCATTTGATGCTTGCCTCATATTCATTATGAATGGTCCCATAGACATAGGCAGCTTAAACAAATGACCCTTCTTCATTGGAACAAAATGTACTTGATCTACATTCAGACTTTGTCTAGTAAATTCCAATACAAACAACCTCATGGGGACAAAAATTGGCAATCTATAAGGTTCTATCCCAACTCCATATAATCTAATTTCTTAATGATCTTCATATACAAACCAATCCCCAAATTTACAATTAGTGCTTAACTGAAGAAACTCCTAAGCTTTTGGAAAGAAACGTGGAGAAGGAACCCCATTCAAAACCTTATAAGAAATTGGCATAAAATAAGTAGCAAAATCAAACACCCCTCCCTCATCTGGTTCATTTCTTATTGTATATGTCCAGAAAACTACTGACTGTATTTTCTTATTTGCATCCATTATGTTTAGCCCCAAATGTAAAAATTCTTCTACATTTTGATACAAAAATAGATAAGTGATAAGTGAAGGGAACCTGAAGGACCCGGTAAGGGACAAGCTCACGAGCTGAGTGTTAACAACCTCTTGCCAGTAAGAGGGAATATCCAACACCACTTTAGGCTTCATCATCAAGGCAAACAATCCCAACACTGACCTGTCAATTTGAGCAGCATCTTCTTTTCCAAGTATCTTTGATAGAGAATGTAGCACTGGCCTGACTTCTGCATAAAAAAATATCCAATGGGAATTCTTTATCATCTGCTGAAAATCGCTTTGTATCCGACTTCAAAAAGAAGTTGACCTGGGTAAACTCCTATCCTGCAAGATTATCATAGAATGCTACCAATGATTCATCGGTGAACTGGACATAAGACTCTGACTCGAGATAACACAGGGCTTGATGAACTAACTAGGTTGTAACATGAAGGACATTTTCCCCTAAGCAATTCATCACGAAACATTTACCGGGATACAGTGCAGACACTAACCAACACACAAATTCGGGAAAAAGATGTATTTTGGGGATGCATGCAAACAAAACACCAGAATTGGCCATGGATGAATAGATGGGGTAACTTTTCTCATTCAAAAGAACTTGTTGGTAGAAGGGAAAATGCTCAATGGTGCAGATGGTATCCCTAATATCTTGCTTAGTGTCCATGAGAGGGATATTGCTAGAAGATTCGGACAAAGAATATTTCTTAGTCATGGAATAGTGCAGGGTGGCAGACAATAATACACGGAGATAAGAAAATAGAGTGACTAGGATGACTTCGTGGACAACTGAGAATGAAAACTGATAGGAGAAAGAAAAACTTGAACCCTTAAATAGATGACGCGGAGTTTCAAACATCAATGCTGAGTTAATGCTTAAATGAACAAGTAACAGTATTATGACATGACAGATGAGTTGTCAACAACTGCACGCATACGTCACTGCGGGGGTGCTCTAGGGTATGGAGCATCTGTCGGGGTCCTGCCCCCGCAATGGATGGGAACCGTCGATCTCGATCGGCTGATGGTCAACGGAGTCAACTGCGAAGGCACCTCCTCTGCTAACCTGTGGGCTATTTGTGCCCACGGGTTCCCGTTGATTTACATCAAATGAAACTTCTTTAATCCCTCCCGACAATTAGCACCGGTGTTAATTGGAACACTTTGTCCCACTTTCACATGCTCTTCAAAAACATATATTAATTGAGAAGTATATGAAACTAAAATGATTTTCAAACATATGAAGGATTTACATTTTTTCATATTTTTTAAATATATGATTTTTTTTGTATTTTTTAAAATAGAATAAAGGAAAATGCAAATGATCCACAACAACACACATGCTAATACCCACATTAAAAACCAAATTCATATGCACTCTTCCCTAAAACGTATCCATGATAAATTGCGATAGCCAGAAACTGCAAATAATGGGAATGTCAGACTGAGGTCCCTCTCCCACCACTTGACGACATTTAAATTGATTTGGTGAAGTTGGATGTGCTTGAACCTGGAGGCGGTGTGAACGTCATGCGTGGGTGAGGTCCGAATAGGTGGTGATGTTGGCTCTCGTCCTCATGCACACCTTCATTTTTTCCACTGACATTTAACTCATGCTAATAATGCCAATTGGAACACCTTTATAACCTTAATGTCACCCCCATCGAGGATGCTTCCTTTTTCTTGTGGTTGATTGTGTTGCAGGGACTGTTGGACATCAGGGATAATTCCTTTTGCTTGTGACTGATCGTGCTACAGGCACCATTGGATTTGATGAATATACTCAATGGGGTTCACATTCGACCATGGTTCATCATAGGTCAGGCACTGAGAGAAGCTGCTCCAATCAACTAATATGTCCGCCACCCTATTACCTTCCCGCCATGTGTGATGTGGGAGAATGTACTAAAAGGAAGAAAACCAATTTTTAATACCTGTAATTACCTCATGCAATTGAAAACTATCGCTTAACTTGTCCTTCGGTTGGTCATGTAACAATTTTCGAAGAAATTGTATGGAAATTTGAGAGTCACCATGTACTTGTAGCAGCCTATACCCTTCTCGAACCACTATTTTCAGACCTTTCTCTAGGCCAAGAAATTCTACCATGTTATTTGTTATAATACCGCAAGAGAATGCATATACGTGCAGTAGCGAAGAGTTATCATCTCGAAATATGTCTTTGTAACCTATTGACACTGGGTTCCCCTTTGATGCGCCATCAAAGCTTAATATCTTAAAACCTTGTAGAGGAGGTGTGAAAATATTGGTTCCATGATGATTTAACCTTGAGTGGGCGAGGGGTGGTAGATATTGTTATGCTCCTATACCAATAGGTGTCATATATCATGATTGACTTGATGGGCTATGTAATATGTTCATACCTTTCCTTGTTGCAAAGGTTTTCCATATTGTCAAAAAAAAATCAAAAAATTTAAAAAATGTAAAGAAGGTATACCCTAAAAGAAAAATCAAAGGGTGAAAAAAATAAAAATGGCCAAAAAAAGTAAAAGAAAATGAATCCCACCGAAAGAAAGGCTAAGGAAAGTGTGCAAGTCTAAATGCCACTACTTTTTGCTCTTATGTAAATAAACAAATTGTGTGCAACCTGTATCTTATGCCACAATTGATGAACAGTCAAACAGTTTAAGCTTGGCTAGTTCATCTTTCAATTTTATGTTTTAGAGATAGAAGAATAAAATATAACCAAACTGTTTAATCTTGGCAGATAAGTAGATAGGTAGAGTAAATAAAAGGAGCTCAACAGTTTAATCTGAGCCCTTGGATGTAATAAGGTTAGATTTAGATGGATTTCTACATGTAAAAGAAAAGAAAGTGTGATAAGGGTTTTCCAATCTAAGTGCACCCTAATAAAGAAGAAAAATGGTAGGTTAAAGTAGGTAGGGTAGGTAGATGTTGTTGCAGAATTACATGTGATGAATAATGACTCTAAATGTGTTAATATTTACTTTCATCACAAGTGCAAGGCAGACATTTCACTGGAAGAAATTCAAGCAAAACAAAGTTAAAATTATTAACTTCCCTTTTCATTTTTCCCTAAAAATTTCACTAATTTCCCCTAAGTACTAAGGCATTTGAAAATTAGAGGGGCTCAAGGCATTTCCTTGACTTTTGGAGGGACCGGACCCTCGGCCCAATAATTGAAAAAGCCTAACTACTTAAAACCATTCATAATGTCATTCATTCACTTCCAAAAAATATTTTCCTAAGTAAAATCATATTTTACTTAGGAAAATTGTGCAATATTTCATAAAAACCCTTTTCATTCAAGCATAAGTTAACTACATACTTCTAATGTTTTTATACTTAGCGCTTTCCATTCATTTTCATATTAACTTTAACTTTATTATTTAATTTCCTATATGAATCAACCCTTTCCCGTATTGTTTTGACTATATAAAACTCCCAAATTATTACAAATCTCGCCCCTTTGGTTGAAAAATAACCATACAAATATGTTAATTGTGATTAATTAATTAAATCTCCAACTAACTATGAAGCCCGCTTCCCCACAGTATTTAAAAGGGTTAATTAACCCTCATGGTTAATTAATAACCTATTCCCGACCAATCCCATTACTCCCGATATAATTAAAAATCTTAAATTATGTTGGGCCCGCCCTCATTAAACTCCCGTAACCTCGCCTCCCCGAAATCCATTCGATCAACCACTCCATAATCAATGACTGTTATCCATATCACTACGCCCCCACGTTTGAACAATAACGCGCGATGGCCAAGCGGTTTTCCAAACAGTGCCTCGCCACATGTCGTGAACTGTATGGAATCGATGGCCCTCTGCTGAAAACCGCTCGTCCCTAAAAGCGGTGCGATGTATACCTCTTACCGCCCTTCCGCCTATGACAAAACAACCTGTCCTACTTACGTCATCTGCCATAAATATAAACCTCGCCAACCTTTGATTTTTCAAATAAAACAAACCAACGCGCGTCATTTTCATTATCTTGTACAGCGACCAGTGTCCCATGCAAAAAAATTCAAAACCAACTGTCGAAGACTATCAACCGCCACCTTGCTGAGAAATTTGCAGACGAACAATCCAGAACCCATCCGCTGTTGCTTACACCTGTTTTCGTCACTGTTCATTTCCGGGAAAATAGGTATTTATCTAAATTCCCTTCGAACCCTGCAAATCTTGGTTTTTTGATTTAATTCCACAGGAAAATACTAAAACAGAGAACAATTTGGTCTTTATTCCACTCCTAAATTCCCAGACCTGTAATTTTTCATGTTTTTCCATTAAAACCCGAATTCCTTTCTGAATCCACAAGAACCAGAAATGAAAATTCATGTGGCTTTGAATGTTGCACCACATAATTCCCCTCATAAAGATTTAGACTATCTGCCTCTAGCAGATAGGGATTTCCAGATTAAAGACCTCACCCTTAGTGAAAATCCTCTCAGAATTTTTTGCCAATGCAGAGACAGTTACCAGAACGGCTCTGAAATTTTGGGACTGTGGGAATCCAATCTTCCGATGTATCTTTTACCCTCAGTTCATATTTTTCCCAAAATAATTTACCACTGCCATGCCAATTATGATCCCAATCAACAAGCAGTCATGTCCCCGAGTCAAACTGTCATTTTCCCAATAACTGCTCAATCTATCAACAAAATGTTACAATTTCATCCTGGTCAAGCCCTGACTCCCCTTTCCATGGGAGATTTACTTGAAAAATCGACCAATTTATCCCAAGAAGAGTTGAATCGGCTCTGTCAGACTTTTATGCTTCAAGAACATCAACCCAAACGCCCTCCTCCTTATGGATATACTTTTTTCACATATACGGGCAGACTGATTTTGAATATGATATCTTCTGTAATGGGTTTCAACACCAGTGAATACATTGATAAGTTAACCCTAGTGTTGTTTTCAACTTTTAACCTTGGACAGCCCCCTGTTTTCAAATATGATTTTGCTTCCTACATTGTTGATAAAATTCATGACCAGTTCATGAGATTGGAAGATGAAAAGGTTTTTAAGTATTCCACTGTTATATACCATCTCATGCTCTATTATCAATCAGAGAGTTTCCCCTTCCATGTCATGAAACTTGATACAAAAGGAAATCCAAGGTCTGTAATTTTTTGGTCTGAAATCTTCCATAATTCCTTTGAGTCTCCTTATTCTTACAAAGAGTTTATTGACCTATTTGTGCACCCTGCAACTACCTTATTAACAGGAGTTTCCCCTCCTAGGGTCAATAATGATATGAAGAAAATTCTCCAACTTTCCAAGCAATACAGGATAGGTGATTGGTACCTATACCAGAATCATACAGAAATTAGAATATATGGGTGTGAGCTATGTCCTTTCAAGTTATCAAAGTATGTCCCAATGAGGCTCTTTGCCTTAGAGTATTTCAGAAAAATGATAAATTCAGACATAGTCCATTTTAGCAATGCAAAGAAAAAAGCTCAGCTCAGAATTAAGAGTCAATTAGGTCCTTTTGTCTGTAATTCTAGAGATGTCGGAAAAGAAGCTGAAAGAATCCTAGAAGATTATCTCAAATTGCAAAAAAAATTCCACTGGGTGCCTTATGACCCAAACAGTTTTATTTGTGATAGGAGGATGAAAAACAAATTGTCACCATACCTTCACCATAGAATTCCAGAAATTGAACAATTTGCAAATATGGATGAATGGATGGAAGGGACCTTAATAGAACAAGATAGTGACCAGGTCAGTGTTGAAAATGTTATGAAAGATCTTGAGAAAATACTTTCCCTGGACTCTTTTGGGCAGGTGCAAGGACCAGGAATTGGTCCTTCTTCTGTTGGAACCTCTCAGCAAAATTTGCAGGAAATCAGTGCACTAGCCACAGTAGCATCCAAAGGGAAGGAAAAGAAGACTGATATACAAGTTACAGAGAAATTCACAATGGCAGAGCAGCCTGAAACTTCCAAGGAACAGGCCCAAATACAGACTTCCCCCACTCAGATTAATGAGGCAGAAATTTCGATTTTTCAAACTCCTCTCAATGAAGAAAAAGGTAAGAAGAGAGATGCAGAAACAGCTACTCCTATCAGTGGATCTTCAGAACAACCTGTTGTCAAAAGACAAAGATTAAATCCTCTTTCAGAAGTAGAATTTGTTCAAGAAACCCCTGATAGTCACAGGAAAGAAGAGTTAGATAGTCAGCAAACATTCACAATCAGTGGGACATCCATTGACTCACAGAGAAAAGAACTACAAAGACAGCTAAGTGCAGAAGTATCTTCCTTAAAACCACCAGTGAAGGATGCCTGGGATATTAAGAAGACATTTATAAATATAAAGGCCAGAAATGGTCCATTAAGACTTCAAGTCTATAATCAATATTTGAAGATGGCTCCCAAGAATCAACAAAGATTGATGTCAAACTTTGACATCCAGCAAGGTAAAATGGTGATG